>QEPC01009472.1:8536798-8549253 GCA_003113815.1 Sphenodon punctatus | reverse complement strand
TGAAGTGGAAGGTGTTTTGAATTGTAATTGTACTGAATTGTGTTTTTGTGTGTATTTTAAGAAAACTCTTGTACATTTAAGTGTCTTTTTAAACTGTTAAGTTTTTTGTTTTAGTGAATTGTTTTCTATGTTCGGGCCCATACAGGTGCCTCCACTCCTGAGGCCCAGGGAAATCACCTAGCTGATAATGCTGCCCAACAAGCTGCCAGGTGTGGCCCTCCTGTGAATCTCGTTATGGCAGTATCTTTTTCAGAGTTGCTCCCACCTGCTCCCGATGATTCCAAACTTCGCTCCCTCCAAGACTCCGCTGCTGTAGGTAAACGTCTCGTTTGGACCAAGGCTGGCTGCATTCCCGACGCTGATGGCATCCTTCGTCACCCTGATGGCCGTCCAGTAGCACCTTGGGCTCTCCTACAACATCTTGTTCGCGTGGCTCATCTGCACTCGCACCCGAACAAAAGGGGGGGGATCACCTCGCAGATCTCCACCCGAGGGTTTGCGCCAACTCGTTCGCTCCTGTCCCACTTGTCAGCTGTTCAACATTGCTAAGGCCACCCCAGTCCGCACCTCCTCAAGACCGTGGGCTGAGGGTCCTTTCTTCACTTACACTTACAGATTGACTTTGCTGATTTGCCTCCAGCACAAGGCTACAAGCACATGCTGGTGGTTATCTGCCTATACTCTGGCTGATCTGAGGCCTTTCCCTGCCGAAGGACTAATGCAACCACAGTTGCCAAACATCTTTGAAAGACTTCATCCCAAGATTTGGGATACCCCTCTCCATTGACTGTGACATGGGCTCTCATTTCACTGCCCAGCTTACTAAGACTTTGTGTAAAACTTTGGG
This sequence comes from Sphenodon punctatus, assembly GCA_003113815.1. Lineage (NCBI taxonomy): Eukaryota > Metazoa > Chordata > Lepidosauria > Sphenodontia > Sphenodontidae > Sphenodon > Sphenodon punctatus. The sequence goes on along the minus strand of QEPC01009472.1, from coordinate 8,548,406 downwards.
TATTAGTCTCTATTTCCACACACCATACCATCCACAAAGTAGTGGCAGGTGGAACGCAAAAACTCTGACCTAAAAACCAGATTGTCAAAGGTTGTACATGACACTGGCTTGTCCTGGCCTGAGGCGCTGCCTCTCGTACTCATGGCTACCCATTCAAACCCCAACAGAAAACATGGCCTGTCCCCTTTTGAACTGGTCATGGGATGGCCAATGAGGGTGGGGGTGGAGCCTAGAGCCACTTTGAAGGATGTACTCACTGAATTGTCTGACTGTATTGCTGATTATGTTCTTTCTTTGTCCAGAGCTTTAGAGAACTCTCATACTAGGGCACATGCTGCCCATACACCATCTGCTACCAAGCCTTGCCATCCTTTTAAACCAGGAAGATTGGGTCTTAATCAAGGAATTCAGGCGGAAAAACTGCCGTTGGACAGGCCCACACTTGGTTTTGTTGACAACACACACGGCTGTTAAGGTAGAAGAAAAAATGTCTGGATCCATGCATCTCACTGCCGGCATGCTGATCCTCCTGCACTCCCTTAAAACAATGGTAGCCTTTCACCAGAAATCTTATTCCTGATAATGCCCAAAGCCTGCACCTTGCTATTGGCCAAATCCAACAAGCAGTCAAGGACTTACACTCCAATTTAACCCTGGTTCCCTCTGATGGGTGGGAAATTGACGGGGGCCTTTTCTCTTGGCTTGAGGGCCAATATTCCAGTTTTCATCAGGCGCATACTGTACGGGGTTATGTCTTTCCTCTGCTGTTTGTATTAATGTATATTGTATTCAAGCTTTTGTTTTGCCTTATTAGTAAATGTACAAAGGATACTTCTGCCCTTAAGAAAAAAATCAAAGGACGCAAACTCATTGATGAGCGTATCCGTTGCAACCCAGGGATTGAGGCTACTGAAAGTTCAGCAGCTTCAAAAGGGGGGAAATTAGGTGGATTTAGTTCTTTCCCTGTTGTTCTCTCTGTGATTTAGGGCCTTTCCCTGTTGCTCTCTCTAACCTCATGCTCCCAGAGCATGATCAGCAACTGCAAAGTCTCCAGGAGCCAACCAGCAGGGGACAAGTAACTCGTGTATAACCCCGCCCCGCCCAAAGATAAGAGAATTATGTAACTAAGTGTACTGCGCAGAAGCAACAAACCAAGCTAGCAATTCCTTATGTGGCAAATAATAACGTATTAAGTGTAGATTGGCTAAAACTGAATCCTTTGTCTGTAACTTGTATAAAAGGGGGCTGGGGTGGGGGGACTCAATGTCTGCCAGTGTTGAACACTAGGCAGTCCCGTAGCTGCGTACTTGGAATAATAAATTTTGGAACGTTCCTTTAGTTGGCCTCCTCTCATTCCTTCCTGGATAGAAAAATCCACCACATTAGCCACCCCGAGTCTGCGGAGAAGGGTGAGATAAAAAAATGTAAATTAAATTAATTAATTAATTAATGGGCCAGTAGACCCACAGGCACTCTGCCCTGCTGCAAGGGATATCTTTTATTGGATCCACTGGAGTTGGTGAGATTATATGCAAACTTTGGCAGGTAACAAGTCAGAACCACAGACTGAGCAAATGCAGGGCAAGTAGATAAGAGAGGCGGCTGAGTTTTGAGCGGGAGTGGCTAGGGAACAAAATAAACTTGGGAGGGGGCTATAGGTGAAGCATCAACAACTGATGTCAGACTTTCAGTTGGGTGCAACTTTAAGATACCAGTCCCTGCCTCCAGAATAACATAGCTAGACTCCTTTGCCCTTTCCGCAATCCCTCTGCTTGTGTCAACAAAGGGTTTTGCTTTTGCTGACAAGGGTTTATCCTGGTAAGAGAATAAGGGGTAGCCTCTCAGCTGCAAATTCGTATCAATTGTGTTTTTGTTTTGTTATCCTCCTTTTCTGGATTTAATGATGGATTTGTATTACAGATCCGTATTTAAATCAATTCAAAAATAAAAGATCTTTTTTTTTTTACTGCGCATGCACGAAATGGCTGCCAGAAAGTTGGGTGCATGTGCGCCCTTTTGCAAAATGGCGGCGGAAGTGTCACTGCCATTTTGGGAAAAGGGCAGCCAGTCTGCACTTGCATAAAACGGCCACCGTGCACGCGCAAAACGGCTGTCCTTTTCCAAAAGGGCAGTGATGCTGCCGCCGCAACTTTACAAGAGGGTACGCATGGGCAGAACAGTCCAGTGGCCAGTTTTTGCAGGCGCAGTAATTTTATGTATTTTTTTTGACCCGAACCAAACCAACCAGGATTAGTTTGGTACAGATTAATCTGCAACGGCCCATTCTGAGAAGTTACGGATTTAATCCGAATCCAAATTCCCACCCCTACATGAGACTCTTGCTGCTTACGTAATGAAACCATCAATGGGAAACTAACACACTATATCCTGCCATATCTATACCCTGATCCTTGTGGGCTGGGGTGCCTCTGGAACCCAGTTCCTCAAGCTTTTGAACCAGAGACCAAAGACGGGAACCAGTTCCTTGCATGTTTGCAAGCTGGTAGATACCAGAGATGGCTGTATGGCATAAGCCGTAACTCCTGCATCTGTGGCAGATTCAGCCGCCACGGATTCCTGTGATCTGGGGTGATCTAGCTTCTTGGACCCAGTCGGGTCTGACACTGAACCCCTAATCTCCCCACTATTGACAAACACGTTTTGCTAGCTACAGTTTCTGCAAGTCTAGTCAATGTCACGCTGGCGACAGGAGAAATGAAATTCCCAGGCTCAGGGGAAAGTGTGAAAAACCAAAACCAAAAGGGATTTCTTTATTTTTAGGGCATGGGGGGGGGAGGGGGGGAAAGACAGTTGTAAATCAATCCTAGCAACTTTCCAGCACCGGATGTCAATTCCCAAGCGGAGCAGAACACACCCATGAAAATACCTGGAAGAAATACTTCCAAGACAGAGGACGAGGAGCGGAAGAGAAAAAATATGGAACTCTCTGTGTCAAGAATTTATGGAGATCCACTCTGGAAAGCCAAATTATAAATTTAATTGCCTTTTTTGCTTCTCTGGTTCCCAAGATATAAATTTCCAGAATTGAAGGAGACATTTTGACACATCTTTAACTACAGGTATGCGACTGTGCAGCTATAATTTACCATGCCCAACCCAAATGCAATTACGGCGTCCATTGCACTGTTCAGGTCCTGCAGAGTGAGGGTCTACTGAAGAGATTCAAATAGCGGACTAAGAACTAGAGTGGGGAACGGAGGGATGGGGAGTATATGGGAGAGACAGCGGGGGGAGGGGTGGAACAAGCAAATTGGTACAAAGCCGGTCCCTAATGAGGACTATTGTCACTGCAAGCCAGAGGCTTGGCACCTATGCTCTGCCATTATTGCCTTGGGCTTGCTGGCTCACTTGGGATGTCCTCAAGGGGTATGCGGTCTAGGTTTGGCATGCAAAGGTTTTGACTCTTAATCAGAGTCTTTACTTTCCCCAGTCAGCAAAACTGAGCTGGGAATCAGATCAGAATGTTTTCTTTAGGGCTGAAACTCAATCTTGTTTTTTTCTCTATTCTCGAGGATCAAGCTTCTTGGCTCAATTTCCACAAGAAATAAGAATTGAGAATCAAGAAATGCCTTGGTTCTTGACCCATTCTTGACAGGGCCAGCCCCAGGATTTGCGGGACCGTGTGCGAAGTCTTGGTGTGGGACCTAGTTTTCATAATTTAAATAATTTGCCAGGGCTGCCACCCCCAGGCGCGGGGCCTAGGCAAGTGCAGGGCCACGTGTGATAGCACATGCTGCACGTGCCTAGGGCTGTCCCTGATTCTCGATTTACTTACCGGAGTCACATCTGTGCTGCGTCTCGCATCCAGCATCTCTGTCTGTCTGTCTGTCTTCGGGTGTTTTTAGACAAGCGTCTCCTCACCCATCAATCATACATGTTGCAGGGCTGTATTGGTGCCCTATGCAGCCCTGCAACATGTATGATGGGTGGGTGATGGGTGAGGAGACGCTTGTCTGAAAACACCCTCTCCTCCTCTCTTCTTTTTTGCGACCACCAATTCCACGCCGGGGAAAAACCCAAGGAAAAGAACTGTGCATGAGCAAAATGGCCACTGGGCCATTCTGTGAACGCACAGCCTTTTTCCAGAAGGGGGGCATGATGCTGCCGGTGCCATTTTGGAAAAGGGCTGCGCATGCACAGAACAACCTGGCAGCCATTGTGCACACTCGTGGGGTTTTTTCTTTTTAAGCAAGATTCTTGCACTGTTAGCGAGATCTTCGTGAGATTGTATTACCTTCGGACTTTATTGCACTCGCCAGGTCTTGGGGTACATATGACCCCTATGGGAAAAACCCATAATAGGTAGGGTCTATTTTATCCCCAAAACATAGTCTGTGTCCCACACCTTCAAACTAAGCCCTGGGAGCGCGCGCACGCACGCACAAAGAAACACATGAAAGAGTCTGTTTTATGGAGATTGTTTTCACTCCCCAAATTCGCCGCAAATGCAAATTCTCTCCTGCAAATTACTGGCTCTGCCTTACAGTCAAGCTTTTCTAAGGACAGTGGAGTACACTCAGCACCTTTATAGCCTGCTATCTGAATTTCTTTTGTTGTTGCCTAGGATGCTTCAGGGCATGTTTACATTTCTTTGTTTGCCTAGGACAAACTGACCCCAGAAGGGAAACTTAAACTTAGGCTGAAGAAATGAAATTTAACATTCCCTGACTTCTTGTCTCCACAAACTGACCCCAGAAGGGAAACTTAAACCTAGGCTGAAGAAATGAAACCTAACATTACCTGAACAAATGAGAAATGACACAGAAAAGGTTTGTGTAAAACCAAATAGGAAAACTCCATTGACACTTTGTGTGCGTTTGCACCCTGGCACTTTTTTGGTCATTGGAGACAAACAATAAGAGATATCTGGCTGAAATCTGAGTATGTTATGGCCAGAGGTACCAGTGATAATGTGCTGCAAGCTCAAAGGTGTAGACCCAACACTTAGCATATTTTCATGGTTTTTTGCAACCACAATAAAAAGGCACAAAATAATAGCAATGAAGGGGTTAATTTTCATAGCTGCTGCCAGTCTGAAGTGGCCTTGAGTTCCATGTCCCCTTGCTATCTGAATGGTCCTTGAAAACTGTTTATTTTGGTTTATTTTAAGCTGGGGTTGATTTGACCCCTGTTGAAATGCAGTGGCTTGGGGTCCATCTGACCCCAATAGGCAAACTCTATGGAAACCTGGGGTCTGTTTGAAAAATGCCACTTTTTTGTTTATAGGAGACAAATGGTAAGAGGTATTAGGCTGAAATTTTAGTATGTTATGTCCAGAGGTGCCAGTGCCAATGTCCTAAAAGCTCAAACTTGAAGAGCTACTAATTAACATATTTTAATGTTTTTTGTGTTCGGTGGGGTCGGTTTGACCCCAGGATCGCAGGTAAAGGGGTTCTCAATTCTCGCGAGAACCAAATTGATTCTCTTTCAGCCTTAGTTTTCTTTTCACAGCCTATTTTGACACTCCTGAGCTTGGCCCAATGAAAACAAATGGGAAAAACAAAATCCTGCTCATTTCAGCTCTCTTCGGGGTCTTTTAAAAACCTCACTTGTTTTTATTTTAGTGCTTGCTTTCAGTTTTAAAAATCCATTTGTTGGAAGGGGGGTGGGTTGTAACTTTTTTTAAAAAAAACTATTGCAAATAAAAAAATAAATTTAAAAAGTCATTGTGCATGCACAAAATGGTCATTGGGCCAAGTGCACATGCGTTTACTTTTCCAAAATGGCACCGCTGCCACCTTGGGAAAGGGCAGCCAGTTTACTCATGTGCAGAGCGGCTGCCCTTTTCCAAAAGGACTCCAACATTTCGGAAAAGAGCACACATGCTCAGAATGGTCCAGCAGGCATTTTTTAAATGTCTTGTTATTTCTTTTTCTTTCTTTTTTTCATGAAAACGAATGAATGCAAATGAACATCATTTGCTTGTTCATTCGTTTTTGGGTCTTTAGTTACTAAAATGAATGGGGCTCCATTCATTTAGCAGTCTAAAAAAAAAAAAAAAAACGAAAACATATTGCATACCCCCTAAAAGGGACTCCAGTCTAAGGATATGCCAGGGTTCACTGATAGGACTAGATACCTGAAAACATGTCCAAGGTCATAGGTTCACGACTATGTGAATGGTGATAGCAAACAGTCATGAGTTACTCATACCTGCAATAGGTGAACCATGACACTAGGTCATCTGAATCCATGCCCAACTGCAAAGACACCCTCCCAGTATTCGGAGTCAGCCAGTGCTTTTAGATGGACGGAGAGGCAGCTGCTCCCAGAGCTGCTCCAGGGGTGCACCCCCACATCCACAGCCCCGCCTGGGGCAGCTTCCCTGGCCTGCAGTCTGCCACATGGTACCTCCCACACCCACTTACCATGGAGTTGTGGGCCGTTGTTCAATGCTCTAGGCTGGTACCCACAACTCTATGGCATTGCCTGCGGCAATGGCCAGCTGAAAGTGGAATTGCAACGTGAGTCCGCCAAGCAGACAGACAGCTGCTCTGCTTCACGCTGGTCCCATGAGTTCGGCTGGCCTAGTACACTGCTAGCGCTATGGGATGTTCTGGAGCGCCTCCGGCAGGGCTGCAACCTGCACCGCCTGCACATCTGGTGGGGCCGCCTTTAGACAGATGGGCCATCCGGGGGTGAAACAGACTGGGGCGGCCAGCACCGGGGGGAACCGTGCATCTAAAAGCCTCCATTGAAATCCATGGCTTTGCTCCTGGGTGTTTCGGAGCCTCCAACTTTACCTCCCAACAGGTATTGCGAATGTCTCTGAATTTACCACAGAACGTCAGAAATAATCTGTCATAGGAAGACGTGTGTGAGCAGTGACATCTTATGACAGAAAAGATGCAGGTTTCTGGGCTGCCTGCAACACACATTATGGAAATACATTCAGAGGGACTATTAAATACGGGGATTATTGACTGGATAAGCAGCGGCTCAATGGACTAGCTTGCAAATATGTCTTTAGACAATTCTCAAAATGCAGATTAATTATCTAACAGATCATAACAACTTTTTCCCAGCGTTTTTAACTATCTGTTACATAAACAAATATCCAGACAGTTTTATTTACATTTGTGTTGGCTGCAAGTGTTCTTGTGTAACCAGACAACGACTTAGAAAAATAAAATCTTGTTTAATATTCAGCAGGAATTGTAACATGCCAGAAACAAAGTCTCCGAGACCATCTCCAAACTCCTACGATCACATAATTACCATCCTAAAAATCGCCATTTTCCTAGCTTTTAAAAGTCAAAGCACTTTTAGAAAAATGCCAGTCAGGCAAATGGTGTTAAAGACCTTGCCCTATTTCAGAATTTTAATTACATGAAATTGTTGACATTTAACATATCTTAACTGACATCCGAGTTAATACTCATTGCAATGAATGGAAAATTAACAACTCAGAACTATTGCTTCAGGCTCTCAGAAAACTCAGGCAGCTCTTGCTGCATCCGTTACATTTGGCTTTCAATGATAATTATTCTTGAAAAATAAGTTCAGGAAGCACTGAGAACATCTGCTAGTATTTACAAGTGGGGCGTGCAGGGGGTCACACCCACAGTTTGGGAAACAATGTCTAGAGAAATCAATTACTAAAGGTAATAGTTTCCCAGTGTTTTGCACCGTGTGTAATCATGAACACCAGCGTAAAACAGGCACAAAATACTATCAAACCTGATTTGATAGTGTTTCACATCCACATTATCGCTGGGGTGGGTGATAGTAGAAGATTGAAGCATCTGACTGGGAGTCAGGCTCCATGGTTCAAGTGCTTTGCAAAGGTAAAGCACCCTCAACATTGTGCCCCTTTGGCACTCCCTAGTGGGCAGTAGGGCTGTAGCGGAAAGTTGCAGCAGTAGCTATTTCTGCCGGAAACAGCATTTCCGCAATTAGTGGTACGGCGTGGCAGAGGCTTTCATCCTGTTAGTTTCATTCCGCTACTTCCGCAGTGCCGCTAATTTCATTCCGCTACTTCCACGGGTTTCACAAATAGCGGAAACATGCCATTTTTGTTCTTCCGCCATTCCGCCAGTGCCACGAAATAGCGGAACAGCGGTTTTCCAACAGTTTCTGACAATTCCGCAATTTTTTCGATAGTTTCCGAATTTGCAGAATGCCGGCGGAATGTCGGCAGAAAAGCCGCGGTGTGGCGCGGGCAATTCCGAAACGGCAGAATGGAATCGCGGCATGGTAAAAGCTGCCGCCACTTCAGCCCTAGTGGCCGGATCACACGTCAAGATTTACAAGTCTGCTGCGGTCTCCAAGAACCTAGTCTTTTAGTTCAGGAAGAAGAGGCATGGGTTTTCCGTTCCAGAGATCCCAGGTTCAGCCCCTGCAGGCAAGCACACCAACACAGATCATACAGTAGGTGGCATCAGCTGGATAAATCACTGACTCAGTAACCAGCCTGTTATAATCAGAGCTTGACTGCTGACTCTTCACAGCCAGATTTTTCCAAAGTGCTTAGCATCCCGCAGGTGCTGCTGAAAATAACAGGAGCTGCTGAGAACCAAGCTATTTTCAAAATCTGACACGTCTATGGTTGTTGTTTTTTTGGGGGGGGGGCGGAGATTACTGGTGGTGCTATCAGGAAAACGGGTCTAGGTAAAAAAAAATCCTATAGGATGAAATTCTCCCCTTTAAATAGGGGGAGCAAAATGTTTCAGCACCACTAAAGTCCCACTTAATCTGTTTAAACTGGGCCCACAAAGGTGAACGTATTTAGAGTCTTCTGCCTTTAGTGCTAAAAATGAAAAGATGTTAACGCTATGAAATCAACCAACCCAGCTCTGAAAGGGAGGCAGTCTTTGATTACTAGTTGGGATGCTCAAAGCAGATCGAAGCCAGTGTGTGCCACACACTCCAAGGCAAGTCTGGCAGCTAGAAAGAGGAAAAGAACGCAGGGCATTTTTTACTCATAAATCAAAAAATCGGGCTCCGAGACACACGCCAACAAGCCTGTTTTACAGTCACTTTTCAGAGCAGTCCCTCATTTTAAGCTCTCCGACTCTGTGTTCCCCCTATATTAAGCTAGTAACACTGACGTGCCTAGTTTGCAGGGGAGCTGCAAGACACATGCAAACCCAGCATTCCTCTAAAGCGGCCAATGGTTTGAAGTGTTCCAGTTTGGGGGTAATAATTCATCATTGGATACTATGACGCCAATTCTCAAAGGTGATGCTCTCACCAACTTAGGAGTCCAAGACTGAGCAACTTTAAAGATCAGGCCCAATTTGTCTCACACCTGGTACCCCCAAGTAGGAGAGTCCAAAAACCACAATGGTTCAATTATTCTCTCACTTATGCCAAGATAAGTCCACAGTAACTCCACAGGCACGGATGGTGTGACAAGAGCATGAGTTTCATTGGAAGACCATAGTCAGCGCCATGCTGGATCAGACCAGTGGTCCATCAAACCCAGCATCCCATCTCCGAAAGTAGCCGTTCACAGTCACTTCAGAGAAGTACCCAAAGAGGTCCATAATGGAGTCATCCCCTGGTGTCTACTCCAAGCTCCCGACAGGCAGACACAACGTCCTCCAACCGACTTGGGCAATAGCCATTAACAGACCTATCCTCCAAGAACTTAAACAATCCTTTTTTAAACTTGACCACATCCTCTGGCAACAAGTTCCACAAGTTAATTGCACCTTGAATGAAAACCCACTTACTTTTGTTTGTTTTAAATCTGCTGCCGGTTAGTTTTATGGAGTGTCCCCTAGTTCTAGTACTATTTCAGAGAGTAAATAACCCCTATTTATTATTAATTTATTATTATTATGAGTATTTATATAGCGCCAGCGATGTACCTGGAGCTTTACAAAGAATAAGATAGACACGGTCCCGGCCCGAGGGCTCACAATCTAAAGACAGGGGGAGGGGAGACAGGGAAGGGGGAACAGAGGGAGAGACAAGGGATGCGACATTCATGAGGATGCGAGAGCTCAGGGACCCGTTCTTGGCTTGATTGCAGAAAGTTGGGAGTTTACAGATAACATGATTTTATAAACCTCTATCACATCCCCTCTCAATTGTCTATCAAGCCTCTCCTCATACAGAAGCCGTTCTTGATCATTTTTGTTGTGCTTCTCTGTAACTTTTCCAGTTCGACACAACCCTATTTTAAGAGGAGGCAACCAGAACTGCACACAATATTCAAGGCGTGGTCATGCTATAGATTTATATAGTAGTGTTGTGATGTTTTTTGTTTTATCCTCTTATCCCTTTCCGAATAACCCTTTTGATGGCTGCCGTACACCGAGCGAAGGTTTTCAATCAACTGTCCATAATGACTCCCCGATGTAACCGGCAGCAGCCAGATGTTCCCCACCCCACCCCACCTCGGGGTGGGGCAAACAGCTGCCCGCTGTGCGATGTGACGTGGAGCAGCCTTACCCCCAACTGGAGTAAAGCTGCCCAGGATGGGACAATCCGTGTGGCCAGGGCCCTTCCACCCACCATGCGGCAAGCTCTGCGGCAGGGCTGTGCACGGCAGACACTGGCGCACACCTGTCATGCACAGCCAAGGGGGGTGGGATTTTGGTTCAACCAGGGGAGGGAGGGCTGGGCTTGCGCTTGCGCTTGCTTGGCTAGTGCTCTGCCCTGCCTCGGCAACTCCAACAGGGGCTGGCTCACTTTGGCTTCCCCGCAACTGTGTGACTGGCTCCACACACTTGCACCGCAGTGTGGCGGCGGTCACTGCCTGCCACTAGGCTGCACAGGGACCCAGCTCCCGCCGGTCTTTTAGAGACACCCTTCATTTCCTCACTGGAAGGACCTTATCAAACACTTTCTGATAGGGATGGGCGAACAGAACTGAGTTTGGAAATTCGGTTCGGTTCAGTTTGAATTTCTAATTCGGAAATTCGGTTCGGTTCAGTTCTGTTTGAAATTCGAGTTCGGTTCGGAAGTTCGGTTCGGTCGGCTGAACAGACCGAGTTCAGTCGAATTCCGAACCAAGTTCGGCCATTCAAAACAAACAAAAAAAGCAGCCGCGCGCACCGCGGTGAATGTTCGGAGCCACCTCGAAAAACCTGGTTTAGAGCAGCAACCTTCAGACGGTTGGTGCTCTAAACCAGGTTCTTCGAGGTGGCTCCGAACATTCTCACCGGTTGTGTGCGCACGCGAACACACAACCGGTGACTCATCCCCCCTCCCCCCGAAAGGCTTCCTAAGGAAGTCTTTCAGGGACAAAAGGGAGGCGTTTCTCCCTTTATGCGGAATGGGCGGCTAGAAGCACCGTCCATTCCGCATAAAGGGACCCTGCAATGGAATGGTGCCGCAGGGGGCACTGTTCCATTGCAGGGGCCGGGCAAGGGGAAAGTCCACACCAGGGCGCTGCATACAGGCACCCTGGTATGAACTGCCCAGTGTCCCGCCTGTACAGGGAGGGGGGGACTGGGGGCTCCCGCCACACGCGCAGCTCCCAGCCCCCCCTCTTTCCCTTCCTCCCTCCCTGTCAAGTCAAACTGACTCGACTCTGGGAGGGAGGAGGGGACCTTGGGGAAGCCCGTCTGCGCGGCAGCTCCCAGGCCCAACTGAACAATTCAGGCCTGGGAGCTCCCGCGCAGTCATCAGAGGA
>QEPC01009472.1:8522025-8535642 GCA_003113815.1 Sphenodon punctatus | reverse complement strand
GTGTGGTAAAATTGAGGTTTGGAAATCCTGAGATGTCACTGCAAGTCATGCGATTTCAGTTGTGTTCAAAATGCTGGAAATGGGATGTGCATGGTAAAATTGGACTCAGGCTGTGACTGGGGTGCTTTACAAGGATGGGTCCCTGTGTTTTGGGTTTATAAATTATTTATTTTAAGCTTGATGTTCATGTAGACTGTGCTTTCTTCCATCCGATGTTAACCCTGGGAACTCCTTGCTGATGGGTTATGCCATGCCACTGGCCTACCATCCCCCTGGCTCCGCCTACCATCCCCTGGCTCTGCCCCTAGGCCCACCGGCCTTACTGCCCCAGTGCCCCTCTAACATCAAAACCCACCAGTCACCCCTGCTTTCTGAAAATCCCGATATACTCTCCTTATCCATGCACTTGTGGATTATGAACGAACCAACTCACCTGCTACCTGCTGACTCGAAGCCTAAATCAGGCTGTTGCCACCGGGAGATAAAATGGCCTTCTAAAACCCTCACAGAAAATTATAACTAAATGCCCAAGTGACTGAGTGGGAAATTTCTATTTTTTCGGCTTTTCGCTCCCAGAGACTAGACCTTGCGTGACTCGTTTGTACCCAGAGTGAATTTTCACCGGCTGGTTTATAAACCCTCGGGAAACAGGGTTTGGAAGGTCAAAAGCAGCATTTCTGTTCACTCCAGCGTAGCTAAGGGGTGTGCCAGTGTGATAGATTTGCCTTGTTTATGCAGGGACATACATATGGAAGAAACAGGGAAACAAAGCTTGTCTGCCTTAGTTCCACATCGCTGTCTTGGATGCGGAGCTAACCAAATACATTTTATCCCCACCCCCACCCCGGTCACATTTCTGGTTCTTCCCCTTATGAAGGATGCAAATACATTATACATTCTACAGACTTTGAAGCAGTGAGATCTTAGCAGAGATGAAAATCCCCCCCACGCTGCCTGGCTCACCGGGTCCTCGGTGGAACAGACGCTGGTTGGGAATTGCATTATGCATCTCCTTTCTTGCAAAGGACAGTCAGAATAAATATTGTGACTCTACCCTGTCACCCGTCTGGGATCTGATACAGGGATTTTCAATGGAGCAGAAACACAAATTCTTTAGTCCCTCTAATGTCCCTCCTGCAGTCATTACAATGCGGCTTTTGCCTCTCTCCAAAATGGACAGTTTCAGCACTTAGCACTGTTAAGAGTAACTCATTCTTCCGCCAAACCATTCCAGACACTTCCCCGGCCTCTGAGTGCAACAAGGCGCACTTCCAATAGTTTGCATCTTTATCTATCTTCCAAACCACTTAGGGCAGCCATTTCCTTGAAAAAGGTCACCCTCCTCCCACCCACTCCAATACCTATGCACACAACGGTTCCTGTTCGGCACTGCAAATGTCACACGTGCTGGACCTTTGCAGCAATCTGTCTGCAAATTACACATTGTCCTTATCATGCTGAGACTTTTTTGGCTGCATAACCAGTTTTCTCCAACCGGGGATTTATGCCAGAGTAGCATAAAGGGGCTTTCACATAGCCAAACGTTCAAGCCAAAGTATTTGTTTTTCTTATGTCCTACTCTCAATCCGTGCTCCATTTTCCGCAACGGCTCGCTGGTTTATTTTCACTTCTCCCACATCCCAGAGTGAGGATCCCAGAACTTGAGAAGAGGTCCCATTTCCATAGTCTTTCAAAAGAGTTCAAATTGGACAAAATACGCCAACCAACCATTTACAGCGAGTATCCCTTTCCTTCACAAATGATGGGAGAAGTTACAAAGGAGGGATGGAAAATGCCGTCACTAACGGTCAATCAAGTTCCTTCAAACTCCTCTTCTCTGGATACAGCAACAGAATACAACTTTTGCAAGAGCTCATGATGCATAATCAGACCCCAACGTCGATCACCTTTTATTATGGCAGCAGCGTTTCAAAAACCCAGCCAAGAAAGGGGCCCCATCGTCCATACTTTACGGGCACTTGCATGTTACCTGGGACTAAGAAGGGGGATTCCGCAAGGGGAATCACAGCTCTATTCTCATGGGAATCCGGCATGTAGGAATATGCTATTCCACTTTCCTCCCATGAGAACAAGTGGAAACACCCGTGAGCATAAGAGCTACATCAGGGGACCTGGTCATGCACAAGCATTCTCTTGGGAAGAGCACATTCCACTACATGCACTAATTCCCATGAGAGAATTTGAGCTGCGATTGCCTTCACAGACATTTACACACACCTGGTAACGTGCGCAAGGGCCCTCTATCGTATACATGCAACAAGAGACAATCTGTGCTCGAAAGAGCTAACTATCTAGGAGAAAGAGAGGTTGAGAGGAAACCGAGGCACAAAGACAAGTCATGGTTTGTCAGCAGCAAAAGCCGGGTCTCCCAATGGAGACATTTAAATAAAAGTGAAATGTGCTTTGCCCACTAGACCACACTGCTTCCTCATCATTGCTGTTCTTGTTTTGTCACAGTATCAGCAGCAGAATCTTATTCTTGTTTCTTGGGCTCCATTCTATCCAACGCCCACGTGTCCCCATTTGCCTTTTAAACTACTGCTGCACATGGAACAGACATCTTCACTGAGCTCTCTCTTGACAATGCCTCTTAAAAGAGTTTCTCCTCGGAGGATCCTGCCGCTTCACAGTCCGTCAGCAGCGGGTTAAAATTCAAACTATTTCTGCCAGCATGCATTACTTTGCACATTTATTCCAGCTAAACTCCCTCTGCCAGCGTGCCACCCAATCCTCTGACTTGCTTAAAATCCATCTGGTGCGGTTTAAATTTCCGTTTGCATTTAGTTTCCAAGGCAAGTTCTTTTCGTAAATAAAACTTCACCTGCCTGCCTCCCACCACGTCTTCCTCCAGATCATTAAATACAATAAACAGCGTCGGTCTCAACACGAGAAGAAAAAAACCCACCACGAATGGCTGCCTCAGCTGAACGCTGCCCTCCGACTACCATTGTTTCGCTAGGGAAACCACGACCAGATTTTGCACCTTGCCCTGCTGTTATTTATCTCCTTAATGGTCTCTTGCAGGGAAATCTAATGAAAAGCTTTATGAAAAGTTAAATAAATTATCTCCACTGGGTCATCTTTATCGCCTGTTTCATTAACTTGCCCAATAAGCGGTAACAGGTTCAAGAAGCAACTTCTCTCCCCCGCCCACCTCGCCGAGGCCGTGCTGCTTTGACCCTGCAGGTTGGATACATCCAAGAAGCATCTGTGCCTTAATTAGACAGTTGCTATGGAACAGGGGGGAGGGGGAGAATTCACTAGCCTAATTTCCTAGATCTTCTTTGGGTTTAACATTTTTGTTTTTTTTCCCCCTCACTCTTACATTTTTTTGAAAGGCATCACAGGCCAAATCTGTCCCTAGCATAAGCCCACTGACTCCCTAGATTTGGCCCGGTGTCGGAAAGAGAGTCACCACTTTGAAGTTAATATGGCAGAGCCATGTTATTAACTCGGCTATTTCACACTTTAGTTAGTTCAGCGCCCTCCAACGAACCCATCGGAGGCCTGGTGATTTATTATTACACCCAAGTTGTAAGACCTGGTTGTTTTCTGCCGGGCAACTGGCAACAGGGATGGGTGATGGGGTGGGATGAGGGCGGTTGGAGTGATTGAGTGGTTTTTGGGTGGGTTATTTTTATCCTCCTTTTATGAGTGGTTTTTAATACGTTATTGTTTCTAGTGTTACTCTATTGCTCTCGTAATTGCTATTAATTTCCTACGAGTGGAAATTTTCTCTCTTTTCTTTTTTTTAACACCATCCTCATGCAGAGATTTCACTCTTCTCCTTTCCCCTTCTCTACCACGATTCCTCCTGCCACCGCCTACCGCGCTCTTCAGGCTGCCTAACATATTGCTGTTACTTCCCCGGTATCATCAGATGAACAGGGACCAGATCTTCAGCCAGTGCAAACTGGCACAGCCGCAGCCAAGTCAACAAAGCTACCTGCACTTACAACGGCTGAAGATCTGTCCTACGTTTTCCTTTTCCTTACCCGACACCGTGTTTCAATCGGCTCCGCTTGATCTAGGGCGCTTTCAGGCAAGATTTCCACTGTATAATAACACCACCACCTTTTTCTAGGTCTAATACATGTGTCCACTTGAGGCAGTGTCATTTGTAAACAAGCTGGACATCAGATATCCTGAAAGGATTCAACGTACTCCCAACTGTACCGCCAATCTAGTGGTACAACTTTTAGCAAGTCACTTCACCTTTCAATGATCGTAAAAATGCAGAAGAAATATCCCCTTTGCAAAAGCCTATTGAGATGGGCAGATGAAGAGTGTCGCAGAAGTACTAAGCATTCTTACCATTTTTATTTGCCCTTTGCTCAGAGACCCTTCGTACTCTCTACCGCCAAGTTCCAGTAATCTTTTGGCGGTCTTCCTTTGACTTCTAGAGGTGGGATCAAATGAGACAACAGCCTACGTTAGCCTTCACCAAGTGTGGTCCTGCATGCCCATCTATTCGGCATCCGCCACATGGCCCTCCACATGGTCGCCGCAGAGTCGCCACTCACGGCGGAGTCCAGGGACATTGCGGGCCCACCGTAGGGGACCAATCAGGGCCAACTGGTGCCCAAGTATCCGTGTCTTGTCAATTAGGTTTGCTGCAGCCTTGCCAGCATCCAGATCCGCCAGCACATAGAGTTCCACCTAGCGCGCCTGGACAGATGAGAGTCAGTAGCAGTAGCAATCTCCCTCCCCTGCAGCTGCCTCTAAGCTGAGAGGCACACTGGACATTTCCGTCATCCTGCCGTCTCCCTCCCCCACAGCTTCTCAGCTGAGAGGGGGGCTGGAGATCTTCCACCCCCACAGTCCCCCTCCACCGTGGCTGCCTCTGAGCTGAGAGGCGGGAAAAGAGACCGCGGGGGAGGGAGATCTCAGCCGAGAGGCAGCCACGGGGAGGAAGCTCGCTAGCACCACTGGTGGAAGCTGAACACAAAATACGGAAAAGGGGCTGCCTGTTCATTAGGCTGGATGTGCTCAACGTGATTGGGAGCTGCGTGGGCCGAACGCAGACTCGAGCAGGCTAGCCTCTCATTTGTGGCCACTCTAAGTCTAGCTTGTTTCCGCTAAAATGCACATTTCCCCTTACTGTTAACAATTTTCCTCATGTGCCATTTTAACATACACCACCAGTGTGTTATTCCAGGCGACGGGCGGCACCTTCCATTATAATCAAGCCTAATGGTCTCGCGGTCACG
Source organism: Sphenodon punctatus (assembly GCA_003113815.1). Taxonomy (NCBI): domain Eukaryota; kingdom Metazoa; phylum Chordata; class Lepidosauria; order Sphenodontia; family Sphenodontidae; genus Sphenodon; species Sphenodon punctatus. Next base: position 8,530,411 of record QEPC01009472.1, on the reverse strand, counting down.
TTTGCCCAATGGAGCTGCGGGGCACACATTTCCATCTATTACGGGCAGCGCAATCTAGAGTTACCACCTCCGCTGTAGGCGCCAAAACAAGCTGCTGCTTATTAGTCCCATAAATTGTCCCTCCAATCCACGTCCAGCGTACCATACACCAACTTAATATCGGGGTAGTTCAAACTGCTCATTACAACCCAGCAGATTTTGCAACTTCCCTAATCTCTTTTAACACACTAAGTTCTTCATTATTCTGATCGGAGATCCTACGCTACACTCCAAGAATTACAGTAATATTTCCATTAACAAAGGTTTATATGCACATAAATTGGGAATCCTTGGTATCCTCTGCACTGAAATAACCTTGCAATAGTATCTGCAAGTCTCTTTTCTGTATGAAGTAACTGCACACGCTACAATCTGTTCCTCTGGAGGGCTTTCACTAATCTCTCTCACACACACACACACACACACACACACACACACACACACACACACACAATCTCTCTGCCGTAACTATTCTAAATGCTATCAACTATTAACTAAATGAATTACCTATCACAAAGGCCTANAACTGCACACGCTACAATCTGTTCCTCTGGAGGGCTTTCACTCTAATCTCTCTCACACACACACACACACACACACACACACACACACACACACACAATCTCTCTGCCGTCCCACCAGGTTTAAGACGCACCAGTTATGTTCTTGTACCCACACAAGAATTCTAGTTTCTCATGTTAACAGATACTTGCAGATGCATAGGCAACTCGCGGTAGAAGGGGGACATCCCCCCCAAGATTTTCAGAAGCCATATAGAACCCCTCGCCAGTCCCCACTCCTGAGCCCCTCCACTATATTATTATTAATTATGATTATTATAAGCATTTATATAGCGCAAGCAATGTACCTGGTGCTTTACAAAGAATAAGATAGGCACGGTCCCTGCCCGAGAGCTTACAATCTACAGTTACTGGTCACCTATGTGCAGATAGTGCCAGGAGGACATGACTGAAGGTTTTGTGGAGAAAGCCATAAACTAGGTTTTCTTTTTTTCTAAACAACAACAACAACTAAAGCCCGATATTTCAGAAAGCTGAGCACTAAAATTCCGGTCAAAAACAATGAGAACTTTGGCCATCCAGTCCATCCGAAAACCCTCCCCTTGGATTTCTAGCTCTCTACAAAACCCGTAGGCAGCACCCTAACCAAAGGCATCCTTCACGCAAATCCCACCACCGCTCACCTGGTGAGATCCAGTTGCAGGAGCCAGCTGTTCCCCAGCGGCACACAGTAGCGAATATATTCAGAAAATAACTTCAAAAGAAGGCTGGTATCGAGGCTAAGGGACTGGGACAGGATTCCAGGAAAACCTGGTTCTGCCAGAGACACCGTGTGCATCCAGGAACAAATCACGTACTCTCTCATCAGGTGAAAACAAATGAGGCCGCAGCCTGCAGGTCACCTGCTTGTCAGTTTGGCGGCTGTCAGAGGCTCACCCGCCTCCACCTCGGGGCAGTCAACCGGCTGCTACCGGATTTGTTGCCCAGAGATGGTCGGCGACATGGCATGGGCTAAGGCTGACCCAGCCAGGCTAACCTAGCCTAACGCATGCCCTCCCATCTGTTAGGCCCCACTTACCTTTGCTGTGAGGTCTGAGGATCGGGCCCAGGGGAATGCGCTCACCCGGCCTGCCACAGAGCTGATCGGGAGGGCGGGGGGGGGGGCAGATTACTACGCTCCCCCTGCCCTGCCAAACAGCTGATTGTGGGAGCCTCCCCCCAATCACACATTTGGTGGGCTGAGTCCTCTGCCCTGCCCCTCCCCCCTTTCCCCGATCAGCCATTTGGTGGCAGCTCCTCCCGGGGGCCCGATCTCGAGGTTTGGGAGTCCTGCCCCGTGTGGACGGCTCCTTGGCCAACCCATGGGGGGGAGGGACTTGTGACAGCAGCCCCTGCCTGGATCCCCCAAGGCAGGGCTGGACTGCCCTTCCCAAAGCGTGGCCACTGCAGTGGCCCAACCCTGCCTCCCCCCCACCCCCCCAGTGTCCAGTTCATACACACACACACACCCATCTCATTTGCTTTCACCCATCTTTGTCTGCCTGTAAACTCTTCAGGGTAGAGACTGTCGTATGTCTGTGCTATGTTGAACACAATTGATCCCTGCTTTTGAAGGGCCCAGCAAGGGTTTCTGTACGACGAGAGGCTGGACAGGTTAGGGCTCTTCACCTTGGAAAAGAGATGACTGAGGGGGGAGATGATAGAGAAGTTTATAAAATCATGAGAGGCATGGAACGAGTAAATAGGGAGCGGTATGTTACCTCTCGTGAATGTTAGACCCCTTGTCTCTCCCTCTGTTCCCCTTCCTAAGTCTCTCCCCCAGCTCCTGTCTCTCAGATTGTAAGCCCTAGGGGCAGGGACCGTAAATAGGGGCAGGGACCGTAAAGTGCCAGGTACACTGCTGGCGCTATATAAATGTTTGTTAATAATAATAATAATAATACTAGAACTAGGGGCCACCCCACAAAACTAACTGGGAAGAGATTGAAAACAAATAAAAGAAAGTCTTTTTTCATTCAATGCACAATTAACTTGTGGGATTTGTTGCCAGATGACATGGTTGAAGCCAGTTATAGAGCTGGCTTTAAAAAAGGACTGGAGAAATTCTTGGCAAGTAGGTCCATTAACAGCTATTAGCAAAACAGGCTTAGGGGATGAAACTTCTTATTGTTGGGAGCTGGGGGTGAATACCAGGGAACAGATTGTGAGCTGTTGGGAACTTCTCCCAAGCGACCAGATGGGCCACTGTCGGAGACAGGTGCTGGGCTCAATGGGCCATTGGATCCCACCCAGTATGGCACTACGTATGTTCATACTAATGTATACTAATAAAACAAATTGTCCATTTTTTGTGGGTGTTTGCAAATTAACCCCACCAGGTCTTCTCTTCCTGTCTTAGGTGCTTAGATGCCTTGTTACTGCAGCATCTGAACACTTTAGAATCTCTTCTTAGTTTTGTAAAAAGCCTATGAGGTATGAAAGTGTTCTGATCCCATTCTACAGATAGGAAAGCAGAGCACAAAGATTGTAAATGACTGGCCCAAGGTCCCTCAAAAGGTCTGCAGCAGAGCAGGGAGTGCCAGTGTGGCACGGTGGATAAGGTATTGGACTTCGTCCTGGGTTCGAATCTCACCCTAGCCATGAACTTACTGGGGGATGTTGGGCAAGTCACAGCCTTTCAGCCTCAGTTCCCCCACCTGTAAAATGGAAATGTTTGTGTGTCTGTCTCTCCCCGTGTTCCTCTCACCCTTGTCCATCTTAGATTGTAAGTCTACTGGGCAGGGACCTGTGTCTGTAAAGCGCTGCGTCCGCCTAGTAGTGCTAGAGAAATGATAAATCGTAGGGCCTCCCAAGTCACATTGTTATCTTAACTACTGGACTCTCCTTCCTCCTGGCACTCTCGCTTTCAAAACCTTCTTCTGCAAATTTTTGCCTGCATGGACCAATTTTGATACTTAAATGTAATTCCATAAACCCAAACAACAAAGCTATGAATGGGATCGTGGCCCCCACCTATAGCTGGCTCAACCCCATTACAGGTATCAGGGCTGGCCCTACCACCTGGGGTGACCATTGTGGGGGGGTCCCACAAGAGCCCTTGATTTCAGCTGGACAGGGTGCCGGGGTCCCACTTTCGCCCAGTGGGGCCCCAAACATAACACCTCTGGGGCTTCGCCGAGGGGATCCCCAAGAGGGCGGAGCCACAGGAAAGTGGGTGGGGTCTGCCATTTTGGAAGACCGGCCCTGAAAGGTACTGACCCCACATCTGGGGCCTTCTGTTCCATTTTGTAAGCTTGAAATGACCTTCCTTTCAGGGTTCAGGGGGGATGCAGGGAAGCAGTGCTTTTGCTCTCCGTGTCATGGACAAGGAAACCTGGAATTTCTGACCATGCACAGGAGCGGAGGATGTTTTGTGCTTCAAAGAAATTGGCCCACATCAACTCAGTCTAAGCACCCCCACTAATCAGCAGCAGCCTGCTCATTGAAACTTTCTGATCAACGATTTGCCTGCTGGCAGCCTTCCCCTAAATTATAACCATCCTATCGATTTCTTCTTCTATTAAATTCTCCTCTTTACTTAACGCTAGCTAATTCGAAACATGTATTTACTCCTCCTCTTCGATGCTTTCTCACTTCTGTCGCTTTTTAGCTCCTTCCATCTCTATTCCCAGCTACACTCTCATTTTCTTTCCCTCCTCAGTGCAAGTGTTCTAACCTGCCCTCCAAACACGCACCAGTGTCGTCCATTCTCAAAGCAACCAACCATGACCAAACATCCCCCCACCAAACATGGGCGCCTCCTGATAAAAGCATCCAGCTTCTTTCAGTCGGGCAGGATTATTTCCCGATTTGCTCGTGGCTTGTGACATCACAGAGAACCTGCTTCGTCCACCAATGAGAGCGTGCTAAAGAGTGGGTCTGTAATGCCCCTACAGGTAACCTGGATGCAATGACCCTAAAGAAGGCTTTCTCCTTGAAGCTACCGGACACAGACACTGGGGTTCTTCTCAGCCCTCTAGCTCCCGTGCTAAAAGCCACCAGATGTGTCCGACAGCGGCATCTCTAACTCCTGAAGAGTCCTGGCTACACGCAAGAGTACTAGGCAATCACCCCATCCCACAGAAGGTCGGCGTAGTGTTTAGGAAAGATCCGTTCCATGATCCTAGCCTGTTAACAAATGCCCTTTTGTTAACAGCAGATCCAGATTTCTCCATCCCAGGTTTTGCATGGGACCGGGAGGTGGGGGACAGTCTAGAGATAGCTTGCCCAACTGCAAACTATGAGCATCATCAAGAATAAAGTTCCCTGTCGGTTTCACTCTAATAGGACTGCCAGTCCATCTCCTAAAGCTCCCATTATGCTGGGGTAACAGGCAAATAATCAGTGCCCTTGGAGACTCACATGCTGAATTTCTTACTATCCTTCACTTTCCTAGATCAAGGAGGCACTTTCTGGATTCCCCATTCCTCAATGCTTCCCTCCCCTACAACTGCGAGACCTCACCTTAGAGAAGCCGTTCCCTCTTTTTATGGACTCCATCCGTCACATCTGCTTTAGCAGCTCTCCATCCCAAATCCAGCAATACTCTCCTGTTGGCCCCCGCGCGCGGAGCTCTTGAAAGCGGCTCACCGTGCCACTTACTGGGTGCCCAAACACCCGGGCACTCAGTACCCCAAGCCGTCTGCACCTTGCGTGTGAAACAAGCCCTATCGTCCCAAGCGGCCATCCACACAGACCCTGCTGCAGCCGACTGTTCATTTCCCGACGCCTGTTCGAGATGGACCGTTCTCTCCGAATTCAGCAGGTAGCTGCTCCCCTACTACGCTGCTCTAGGAGTAAGAGACTGGCGTGCGCACGTGATTGCGAGCATGAGGTTCCTTGACACACTTTCATTTTACAAACAACAAAGTGCTTACAAGGAAAGAAAGCCCGAGCTGCCTGGCTGCTCCTTTGATAAGCTCTCTAAAGACAAACTCCCTTAAATCATTTCCCATTCTGCTACTAATCATCTAACATTCACTGGCTCCTGGGTAGTTAGGTCTCTGCCGGAGTGACCTCATCTCACGGCGGCTCACAGAGACACCGGGTTTTAAAAAACAAAAAGACGACCATTCACAACATAACTCCCAATAAGCAGCATCATGTCACTCCCATCCTCAGCCACCTTGAACCTCAGGGAAGGGGGGGGGGGGTGTATATAAATATACATTAAATAAATAAATAAATCCTCTACAAGCAAAAGCTCCTAAACCCCCCTCTTCTCCATTTCCAGAGTCTGGAGGCGGACTGTGCTCCAAAGGAGAAACCTGGAAGCATCAATCCCCTCCCCCTTTGCTCCTTCAGCTGCATCTCGCCATGTGTGGGGGTCATGAATCCCATTCGTCTGATCCAGGCCTGCAGCTTGTTACTTTGGAGAGGTTTTCCTTAAAACTCGCTTCCCATAGGCCAAAACGGAAAGGAACCATCTCTAAAAGGGGTCGGCGTGAAAAGCATTAATACAGATTGTTAAGTGACTCTGTTTTTAAAGCATCTCCTGGGTCGCTGAAATCGACTGGGTTAACAACCTCAAGCCCTCTTTATCCCCCAAATCCGAGGGCCCAACATGCACAGGTTTTTCCAGAGAGGCCATCCCTGACCTCTAACCCGGAGGAACAATCAGAGCAGCAGTCCAGTCTCCATAATCCATGCTGCCCTGGTCGGTTTTAGAGGCACTAATTAATATCCGGCATGGTGAGGCAAAGACTTGTCCGCTAGGAACAGAACGGACAACAGCGTCTCATTTCACACATGCCACCAAACAGATATTATGCAATTTTCAGTCGCTGTTAATTTGTCTGAATTTGAACTGGTGACCTAAAAGCAAAAGGCTCATTAGAGCTTTCAAGCCAACCCTATATATCAGCGTCTCATTTGTCAGTTCCTGGGCGCAGCATTACAATAACTAACTGCACAAGGCATCTTTATGCTGCAATGTGAAACGTTGTGCAAAAAAGTTGAAGCACGGTACAGAAACACCCAGTTTTGTTAACAGCTGACTCCTGCCCCATCCACACTCCTGGGGGAACTGGTAATACAATCAAGAAACAGCTCCTGTTAGAAATAAGATCTAAGAGCTGGATCCTGATGGAATCCGGAGGAGACTGATATGGGCAAAATATGGGTACCAGGCACAATTATCATCTGGAAGCCAGAAAGAGGAGTTTCTACTGATGTACAATATGGGGATTGGTCCCTGTCGGACACTGGGAGGGGAAGAATCTTCCCTTGGATGCTACTGTAACAAGGTCTCTACTCTAGAAGGGGAAATACTGCCAGCTAGTCAGCTACTGCAAGCCATGGGTGCCTGCTCCCACAGAGGCAATTTCCCCATGGATGCTACTGGTTCCTACCAGAAGCTGGAAGAGAAATCTCCCCGAATGCTGCTGCAACCCTGTACGCTGCCTTCTGCCCAAGTTTAAAAGGCAAGCTCTCTCCCTCTGCTAGTTTCTCAACAGGAAATTAACAAAACACTGAAAATTAAACAAAGCCAGGCAGAGTAATGTGTGCCTATCAGATTAACTCTCCCAAGGGTCATGACCTTGAGGAATGAATCCTGCCAGTTTGGGAACATAATAAACCTGATTAATGACGAGAGATGCACAACATCAACAGCACGCTTGACCAAAAAAAGAGAAGGTTTGCTGTCCAGAGCGGAAGGTCACAACTGAAATGAGGTCTCTTGTGCCAAAAATAAAAATGAACTCAGGGCAGTATTCTGCAACCTCCCAAGTTTACAGTCTGTTCATAACATTGTACTTACATTTCCAAGTAGCATTTCCCCTGCAGACACAGACTGAACAGCAGGCTAGGCCAAATTCATCCCTGACATGAGTCTATTCAAGTCAGCGAAGTTGCATTTTGTCCCTTTCTTCCCAATTCAAAGACTTTGGGAGAAGCGATTTGCTCTCCAGACACCAAAATAGCAGCTTGCAAGTAGCTAACAACAGACAATTCCATGCAGCATTAGCTACTTCCAGGAAACCCTCAAGTATCGCAACCATGCTGGTTTTCACTCCTATTCTCCTCGAGTTTTGGCCCTGCTGAACAGCGAGGTAGGAAGACGACTATTTACAACTCTTGATATACGGTCACCAACAATCTGCCTCAAAGGATGGTGGGAAAATCCTTTCCGAGCACTAATGTAAGGTATAATGGATCACAACACTATAATTTGGAAGCGTTACTGCAATAGAAGATTTTTTTTAAAAAAAATCTCTCTTTGAAATGATTGAGATTGTGAATTGACTGCAAGTCTCTGCATGACAGCTTGGTTCTACGGAGAGAGCAGCTGTCTGTCTACCACCCCATGCCGTCCCTCTCTAGGAAGTTTGGCTTGACCCACAAGGTGACATTTTTGGGGGGCACCTGCTATGAACGTGTCAAAGGAGACGCTCTGCTGTAGCTCGCAGCTTGGTGGGCCCAGAGCTACTTAGAGAGCCAGAAGCCTCTGCATCATTTAAGGGACCCTTCATGAACAAACATGATTTATAAACAAGCAACCATCCCACACATACACACACAAAATCCCTCCTGTATCCAGCTGCTTCCTTTCTGCCCCCCTTGCCCCCCATCCATAGCTATCACTCCATCCCATACCTAGCTCCATCACTCCCTTCTTCACTCACCCACCCCCTCTACCATCCCTCCAGCCTCCCCACTCACTCTCACCCAACCACCCTACTCCATCCGTTTTCCAGATAGTCATTGCTTTCTGCCTACAGCATTTCCCTGGTACATCATCCCTTCCCCGTCCTGTCTGCTCCCCAGCAGCAAGAGGGGGGGGGGGG
>QEPC01009472.1:8459216-8510486 GCA_003113815.1 Sphenodon punctatus | reverse complement strand
ATGTAATATGCACAAGGTTCATAAACATTGGATGCAAGATAAAGAAGTTGTAGTCATGAATGTGTATGGAGATTTTCTTAAAATCACAACATTCAATTGCTTCTGAAATCGGTTTCCTTTATCTAATCGTTCCGAATTTTGGTAAACTTAGTGCCCTCCATTGGGGGTACAATCTCACTAAATTCCATCAAAAGGTAATAAGAAACAAAAATGTTATAGCCAGAAATATGTTTTTTTAGTTTTTTCCTTTTATTTCAAAAACTAAATGTCATTTTCAGTTTCCGATTGCACCGAACTAAAGACCGAACCGATCCCGATCGAATCGAATACCGAATCCTAGCTCAACTTTCGACCCAAACCACCAAACGGCCGAATGTTCGAACCGACGAAACGAACGGACGAAACGAACGCAGCCGAAACGAACGGCTGAACCCGAACCACGATCTGTTCGCCCATCCCTAACAAGGGTCAACCCAGGAAACAAGGGGTGAGGCGCGTTCCCCCGCAGGTATGCAGGGCCCAGACCGTTTAGGCCTTTAAAGGTATTAACCAACACCTTGAGTCGGGCCCAGGACACTACAGGCAGCCAGTGCAGAGAACGCGTTATGTGTTCCCTGCGGCCCGTCCCTATCACGAGGTGGGCTGCCGCATTCTACACCAGCTGCAGCCTCTGGCTTAACGGTAAGCTGCCCCACGTCGCTTTGAAAGAGGGGTGGGGTAAAAATGGGGGGGTAAATAAATAAATATTTTTTTAAAAAAATAAAGAGGTGCTTTGACATTTTAAATGGAAAGAAAACATGTTCAAAGGTAAATGACGATTATGGTCAGACTTGGATTTTGGCTCCAAATCCTCCGTGTGGGCAAATATCCCCCATCTTGTCGTTCTTAACAAACAGCTGCGATTCCTGGAGCCGAGTACGTAAAAGCCACAAGTTCCGTTTCGCAGTTCTGCGAAGCACCCAAATGAATTGAATCCTGGTTTCTTAGGGGATGAGGTCAGGGGAATAGCTAAATATTTATTTTTATTTATTTTGTATTTATTTCAAAACTTATTACCCCGCCTCCTTCTGCCACAGGCAGCTCGGGGCAGCTCACAACAATTAAAACAGTTAAAACACATTAAAAGACGAAAACAGATAAAACAATCGCCCCCCTACCCCCCCCCCCACCCATCACCCCCGCCAAATGCCTGGCGGGACAGCCAGGTCTTGCAACTTTTCCGAAAAGAGGGGAGGTCCTATATAAGTCAATAGGGTTTTTTTAGCGTACGAAGGAAGCTGTATCTCCCCTTCCAGGTGCACCTATGTTCTCAAAGGTTTGGTTCCCTTTGGATCTTCTGCCCCACAACCAACTTTGGTGGAGATCACCCTACAGCAGGGGTCAGAAATCTCTTCCCTCCTGGGGCCACTTTGAAAATTAGTATAAGCCCCAGGGAGGGCTGCCCCAGGCCCCGCTCTTTTTGAGGGCCTCTATTTTCACCAGGACAGGTTGTGGGGGCACCACTCTCTCTCAGTGAGGCCCCAAAGATGACCACCGTCAGGGCACCACAGAGGTTGCCCTCAAGGGAGAGGGACCACCGGGGGCCCCTCATTTTATCTTCACCCTGGGCCCTGCAAATCCGAAGGCCGGTCCGACGAGCCCTGAGAGCTGCATAGAAGTTGGGCTAAGGGTGCTTACGGGGTGGGCTCAGGAAGAGGAGGGTCCAGATCCTGGATCTCTCCCACAGACCCATCCTCCGTTCTGTCTTTGCACGCCCTCATCTCTGCTTCCTTACCTGAACTCAGTTTCCTACTTTCATGGGTAGGAATTTAATCCAGAGGCCCCAGATCCAGGAACTGGAAAAGGGCCGAAGAAAAACTAGCCATGGGCCGACATTTGGTTCCTCAGCCTGAGCGTCCCCATCCCTGGCCTACAAGGCTCACACTTGGACCCGCCCACACATTGCATTAGCCTTCCAGAGGAAACCCGGCAACGAAATCAGTCTCCGGTGGTCGCGGTTGCAGACTTACGCTTCAGAGTGAAATGCAAAAGTTTCGAAACCTAAAATGGAAATAATCCAGCTTTAAAAACAAAACCCTCAAGGTGTTTAAGCCAGCTGCAAAATAAACATGACTTGCAACACGGGACTGAGGAAACCTCTGCGGCAAGTGACTTCATTGGGTAATTGCTCACCCAAACCTCGATGGGGGTAAATTAGCCTCGCTCTACTGAAGTAATACCAATTCCACTTGGCCCATCCATCCCAATGTTTCATGGCTAAGGAGGAACATAAGCCCCACCCCCTCGTGTGCAGGCCCCATCTGGTGGAGGGAGGGAGGGAAAGTCTCCCGGTGGTCTGCTGGTAGCCCACTCTGGCATCACACCGGCGCCTCAGTGCTCTGCCACGCCATTGCCTCCAAAGGCAGGGCCTGGCTTGCTGCAGGATTGCTCCACAAACGTCAGGTGGTCTCGCTTAAGGCAGGGCTGCTGGGAGGGATGCTAGCCAGGGCTCTGGTGTACCGGGGCTGTACACGTAAGTTAGGATGGCCACCTATGCACCTTTTTAAGGAACACTTATAAAAAAATACATGTTCCAGGGTCTGTATTTTGTGCATAGGTGGCCACCTTAACTTACGTGCACGTGTAAACGTGTGCAGGATTCTATCAAAGAGTCAGCGCAAAGGCCAGAAAAGGTAACAGCAAACCAGAACGTCGGGTAGATGCTGGGAAGAACGGAAACTAAAAGAGTTGCTTGTCAAGGAACTGTTCAGACGACCGCCGGATTGGAACCCTCCCTTCATGGATAAACCGCGTTTCCTCGCAGAGGTAACTACCCTCCCTACCGCCATTTCCTCTCATTTTTAACTGCTCTGCTCTTGTGGACAAAAGTGAAACAATTTGGGAGGACGGATTACCTCAGAGTAACGTTTTGTGTGAACAAGGCCTTGGATCAGGAGTGAGGGACCTCCGTCCCATGGGCCAAATCCATCTGCGGCTGTTTTTTATTGGACCGTTTCCAGTCCCTGGATCCAGTCCCTTCCCATGAGCACTGAAAGAGCAAGCTCAAGAGAACGGAGCAGAGTGCATCCAAGGATAGGAGGATGGATCCATGGCATAGATCCATGATCCCACCCTGAGCACTCCCACCTCCCTCTGCTATCCAGCCCAGGGAACTTGTACTCATTTTCAAAGCGGCCCACAAGAAGGGGGGAAATTTCCCAGCCCTCCCTTAGACTAACTGGCTTGGCATTGTGTGTGTCTATCTACAGTTCCAACTCTTGGCCTGCCTGACGAAGGGCCCACACCTCCACCAATTTGAGTCGGTCCGATAAAAGATATTGCCACACTATTTTGTCTCACGTAGCACCTATAACAGTGACCTGTGATTCTTGATTAAGGTCTCAGAGATATCACGGTAAAAACTGGTAGCAACTAGGACTAAAACAAGTTTGGCTTGCCCAATTCACCAATAATTTTTTTTTTTTTTAAATCTATAAAATAAATGTCTAGATTTGATTTAAGCGCTTGATGATATTCACAAAGTTTGTTATACTTGATTTTTAAAAAAAAACTAAGGCTGTTTTTACACGGACGGGGGTGTGTGTGTGCCCGTTTACCTACACCAACGGGGCATCCTCCGTTCTGTCGGAGGGCTCCATGGGCGGAGGTGGGTGTGCGGTGGGAGCACGCACGCACAAACACCTGCCACCCATGGTGTTTTCACAGGCGCACACCCACTCCACACCCATCCCCCCACCCACCGGCGGCCGTATACACGGACTGCCCCCTCTCCCCCCGCCGCACTCCCGCCCAAACATCGATCGGAAGGGGGGGGATCGTCCATGTAAAAATGGCCTAAGTCAAAGTTTAAGTTTATTTGTTGAATTATTTAATGTAGCTAAGTTAATCAAACTAAGTGAATTTAAATGTCGGCTTTGTTAGAAGTTGGTCATCCAATGGAATAACATTCCCTGCACCTTCTGATGACAACTAACCAATCAATCACTGTCACGAGGTTGGGGTCCACTACCCCACGTTTCTGGGTTGGGTGACTCAGTTTCCCTCACTTACAGCCCGTCTGAATCAGTTCTCTCTCTGGCTGATTCAGTCCTGCAAAGGGGCAACCCTTTTATCACCCAAGCTCCAGAGACTTCCCATTCATAGACTCTTTCTCTCTCTGGGTTCGCACGTGCTTGAGGGCACGAGAGCCTCAGATTGTGTTTCCCAATATGCAGACAACAGAAAGCGCTTCTTAGTAAAGAAGAAATTTTATTGATTACTTAAACAAGATAGTTTGAACGCAGAGTGGCAAACAAAACAAAAGTACATAACGCATCCTAGCCTGTACTGAGTAAGTTCCTAATTAAAATCTTACCCTACAGGAAGTTCCTTCTCAGCCAGATGTATCAGGCTGGGCCCTTTGTCCTTGAGCTGGTTAGAAAGCAAAGTCTCTCCTCTCAGCACATTGCTGCAGTAGCCTGGCTGACAGGCTCCTGCCCTTCAGCTATAGTCCGAGACTCCGCGAGTCAGAGGTTGAGTGAGATCCCAACAGTAACTGAGTTCCAGGGAAAAGGCTCTCTCCTTAAATATTTTTTTAGCTTTCTTTGTTCTACTTTTCCTGCCTGGAGAGCTACATGCCTCTAGTCACGTCCTCAGGAAAAGCTTCATCTGCATCTCAATGTCTTCTGTCTGACTCTTGCAGAGGTATTAGGCTCTCTGAATACACATTCTTTGTTTCTCTCCACTGGATGAAGTGAGTTTCCAGTTCTCAGCTTTTACATTACATGATTGCATGAAGTGAGTTTTTGGTTCTCAGCTTTTACGTTACATACATGTTTAACCTTTACTTTTACATATTTGTTAGACCTATAGTCCAGATGTAGCCCAGTATCTCCTTGTGACAATCACAACTTATAGAATTAGCAAATCAATTGACAAATAACTATATAGGGAAGAGAGAGTATGAAATTTCAGAAAAAATCAATCTTGTTGGCAACTTGCAAAATTTGCGAATTGGGGATGATTTCAAGTTAGCATAACATGTAGCTAAAAATTTTAATGAATACCCGACTCAGTTCAAATATTTATTGCAGCCTAGGACATTATCTGTCAGGAATAACTCCCCTTTATTAAGGAGTGAGCTCCCTAAGAGTTCACAAGCCATGATAAACCACTCGTCTACAGAACAGGAAATAAGTCCGAAATCTGTGGTAGTGAATTCAGATCAGAAATAACCATCTATGTAAATACTCCAAACCAACATTACTGTCTAAGGCAAGGCCAGGAGGTCAAATGGAGCCCAGAGCTAGTTTTTATATGAACCTTTTCCAGTTTCTGGATCCAGTTACTACCCCTCAGGACTGAAGATCTGAGCTCAGTGGAAGGAAGCAGAGACGAGGGCATGTATGCAAGGCTAGGGAACAGATCCATAGCACAGATCCTCCAATTCCTGAGTGTACCCCTCATGCCCAATTTTGATGTGGCCCTTTAAGCTTGTACTAATTTTCAAAGTGTCCCCTCGAAGGGAAAAGTTTCTCTGGTCCGCATCTCAGGGTAAAGATATTGCAGAGTAGTCTCCTCATATGAGCAACTGCTTTTATAATGACTTTCGGTCACCATGGCCTTGGACAGGATGAGAATCAGAGGCCCTGGTGCTGGAAGACTTTGGGTATCTTGAGATGCAACGGCAATCGGGTGCTTAAGACGTTTGCCACATTGTCTGTCTAAACACCGTCGCTATTTTTGGCCACTGGTCTGCCGCCCGTTAACCTCCCATTAACTCCTTATTGGTTGCATAGATGTGTTGAGTGCGGCAACTGAGTGTTCCCCCCTGTCCCAGCAGCTAACGTATCTAAAGACATCGGGTGGTGCATTCACAGCTATTTCTGGTCTGTCTGCCTCCAATCCTACACTGCCAACAGCTGGTTCCTTACTGTACACTGCTCTCCCAAAGCACTGGGGGTGTGGGGGGGGGGGGGGGGAAGTGAAAAATCTGTTGTTTAGCTGCAGTGCAGAATGGAAGATCAAGCAGACATTCCCACATGGACTACAAGTCCCAGAATTTTATGGGAGTACTTCTGCCAGGAGATCTTCTGGCATGAGCGGCAGACAGGGCCCCAATTGCCCCTGGACACGGACAACAGTAACAGGGGCTAATTGGTGGCAAATGTGGGTCAGAGAATGGTTTCAATACACACTCCACCACCCCTTGCCGCTGCATCTAAAGACGCCCTTTGATTTTTATTATTAGTCCCAGATTATCCACTACTCCTTTTCAGCAGTTCCTAATTTTGGAACGGTTAATTTTGCAACTTTCATGTAATGTTTCTGAAAGGATTATTGGACACAGGCCCTTGGACTCAAATTACATGCCTCACCTGGCTAACCTAAACAGCCCAGTTTCCACAACTGAACTGACATTGACATTCCTTCGTAAATTAATTAAACAGCTACCCCACACGGCCACCCAGAAGCCATGGAGCTGATTGCCCATCCAACGGTGGAGTGGCCGGATGTGCCCTCCTGTGTGGCACAGAGCACTGCCGGGAAATCTGGAGTGCTCCATGCAGGGCAGGCCAAACAGACATGCGGTAACGGGCAGCCATGGAGCCCCTGCCCACGCCAGCAGATGGGTCCGCCACCCATAGGCGCTGTGGGCAAAGGAAGCACTTGCAAGACACAAGAAATGGACAGGAGCACTGGGAAGCCTGCGTTCCCCAGTGCTCATGCCCCAAACATGTCCCTTTGCAAAGGCCAAGCCTGGCACGCTTCCCCTTGGTCTGTGGCAGCGGGGAGTGCATGGGGTAGCCACGCTGGGAGCTGCCCGTTGGAATAATTCCCTATGCATTCCACCTGCGTGGGTGCTCCGCAGCAGAGCCACACTGCAGGCGCGCGCGCACACACACACACACATCACCTTGCTCATTTAAAAACACCCAACATAACTTCAGGGGAGCTTGTTCACTTGCTGAGGCTGAGCTTGGGGTATGGGTGGCCTAGTCTCGTCATGTTCATATGGATCCATTTCAACGGCTATCGCTCACTGATGTGGAGGGTATGCTCGAGGAATGCAGGCAGACCACTAGAGAATTTGGCCCATGGCCATCCTGACTAGTTACGGCCAGCAGGAAGAAGTTGGGTCCATTGCTGACTGGGGTTGCCAGTGATTCACTTCAAGAGAGCAGGTTTCTGGCCACTCTGATCAGTGGTTTTCTGGCTCCTGATCAAGAAACCAACGCTGGATGTTGACTCCCAAGCCGACAATCACCGTATTTCCAACCTGCACTTTTGGGGTAATGAGATGGAGCAGGGGTGGGGGGTGTCACCAATCACTCTAGGCATTCCTGGATGCTATCAGACTCCTTGCTCCCTACACACACTGGTTTCTGACTTGAGTATGGCACTGAGACATTGCTTGTGGCCTTGGCTGATGATCTTTGCCTCGAGGTCGAGCACGGGAATTGTACTCTTCCAGACCTTGTTGGAACTTCCAGCGGCCTTCGACACTTCTGATCGTGATGTGTTGGCGACACAATTGGGGAAGCTGACGGGCCTCCTCAGAGTCACTCTGGCGTGGTTTCACTCATTTCTGGGAGGGAGGTCAAGGGCGATTATTTATTGTCCCCCACTGGGCCTTTCCTGTGGGATTCTGCAGGGAACCAACTTGTCCCATCTCCTGTTCAACATCTATATGAGGCCACCAGGCAAAATCTTGCTGGGATTTGGAGTCAAGCGCCATCAGTATGCGGACAACACTCATCTCTCTCCCCCCTCTCTTCATCTGACCCTGGCCTGGCAGTCTCAGCCTTTACACAATCTCGGACGATGGTGGGGGCTTGGATGCCAGCAAGTCAGTTGCAGCCAAATCCAGACAAGATTGAAGTAATGGAAGTTGTTGGGTGCTGTGACTTGCGGGAGGTGGGTGCACTTATCGTTGACAGGATCCAGCCTCCCCTGGAGCGTTCCTGGACTCATCCGGATTCTCAGATTGCAGCAGCGGCTCCGAGTGCTTTCCATAACCTTCCTCTTGCGAGAAGGCTGCAGCCCTTCCTTAGACTCAGACTTAGCAACAGTTGTTCAGCCCTTAACTCTAGACCCAACCAAAAGCTGAATTTTAACTTAGCACATCTCACCTTGGGCATAATCCTCCACCCGACGGCCAAACTCTTAACTTTAATGGTGAAAGATTCAGCTCCTGGTCTCAGTCTGTCCTCTCTGTTGCCATTTCTTTAAAGTCTCTACTTCGAAAGCCACACAGATATATGCTCTATTACAGCAGCACCTTATTGTCTCTAAAACAATTCAGGAGCACTGTGTACTTGTAACATCAATGCACATATCTGGGGGGAAGGGGGTTGTGCTAAAATCTCTGCCAACTCTGCAACTTGCCCCAAACCAGATGGGAAATTTGAATCTGTCTAAATCCCACTCCAATTCCTTAAACCATGAACTTTCCCTTCTCTTTAGACAATTAAAAACTCCAAAACACTAGCCCGCTGCAAACAAAGTGTTTATCTCAAATCACATCTGTACAATTCTCTGATGTTCTGGTGTTCATTGCCTTGTAATTATCCCCATCAAAAGATGTTTACTTCTGTATATTTCATTCGTGTAATGACAGAAAATAAAAAGGCGTCATTTTAAAAGCCCGCTTTTGAAATGTCCTGAAACGCACACAAATGGAGGAGTTTTTTTAAATACAAAAAAGCCAATGAAGGGACACACACAGACCCACGAAGAATAGAATTGTTTCGTCTACTGTGAAGGCACTAGTGTTTTGGACCACATCACCTCGTCCTGTCGTTGGTGGGGCTGTGGCCTCCTTCCTCAAAACTCTGACCCCCCTCAAAGGGGTGGAGCCATGGTGGAAGGGGCGGGGCAGAGGGACTATCACCTCTTTTTCTGGCATGGCCACGCCTCTTTTGCCCCCTTGTGATGTCACGACACTCCACAGAGGTTGGGTCACATCGGTAGGGGATGAGAACGTCCTTTCACTCCACCCCTCAAAAAATAAATAAATCCCTGGATCTTCCAAACACCCAAGAGGAAGGTCCAAACCATGAACCACCCGGGGATATTAGGGTTTCCTTGGGGGGGGGGGGGGGGGGGAGTACTGCATTAAAGAGACCCTAAATCCTTTGAGTGAAATCAGAGGGGTGTTAGTTGGTGTATGATGCTGTCCCACCCATCCCCTTCACATACCTCGACCCTCCTATCATCCTCCTTGCTCTCTCTTGCCTCCCCCGCTCCCCCCCCATGCTGCCACTGCCATTAGCTCCTCCAATTCAGAGTGGGTGAGTTTGGGAAAAGTTCCAATATGGTCCTACTTCCTCACTTCTGAAACGCGAATTTGGATTGATTGGCAGCTGCTGTCCCAATCAGATTTCAAGTCGTTAAAAATGGGCAGGGCTGCCCACCTTTTTGGAACGATCCAGCACCGTGAGGAGTAGGTTTATCATAGAATCACAGCTCTGGGAGGGAGTGAGAGGGTGACTGATTACGTCCAGCCCCTGCTCGGGGCAGGATTTGCCATACCGAAATCATCTCTGACATAGGCTTATCCATCCTCTTCTTAAAAACTTCCAGGGATGGAGAATGCACAACTTCCTGGGGTAGCCCGTTCCACTGTACGAGTGCCTTTGCCATCGGGGAATTTTTGTCTGATGTTCAGTCTAACAGTGTTGCCCCACCTTAGCCCCGGATTTGCCAGCTCGTCTAGCACGTGATCGCCAGATGTTCACCCCAGGGCTGCTCCGCACGGCATCTACTCAAATCCAGGGCACAGGGCCGCCTCCTGTGTGTTGGGGTGCACACTGTCTTTGCGCCCATTCTGCACCATAGAATCATGGGCACAGTCATGGCGAGGGGCAGCGCACGGGCAAAACGTGGTGGGAAGGAACGTCTGCTTGTTGGTTGCGCTCCCCACATCAGGCCTACGAGAGACAGCTGCATGGGAACTACAAGGAGCCACTATGGACTCCAGCAGGCTCCCCCCCCCAATGTATTAACACCCTAAATCTCCTTTCCTGCAGCTTGTTCCTGTTGCCTCTCGTCGCACCCTCCATAACCAGGGAGAACTGTTGTTCTCCAAGATGAGATTTGAACCCTGGGCTCCCAGATCCAAGTCAAAATGCCTTCTCCATTAAGCTACACTCGTTTTCAGAACTCGGTCAAGGAACTTCAGAATTCTAGTCTCAGTTCTGAGATGGTTCGATGTGAATTTGGACAAGTCACTTTAGCCTCTATCTCCACCAGCTTCCACTCAGCTTCAGTGCCTCCGTTTTCGGTTGCCCAACTTGACACCCCTTGAGATTGATTTTCCAAAGGCTCTCAGTCCCAGCAGCTTTCAAGAGACTTCAGAGGCTGAACAGGTAGGGGGCGGGGGGAAGGAAGTCAGGCACAAAGCGCTGCAGGTGGCATTAAACAGACAATGGATCATAATCAGTGGATGCTTTTGAACATCTGGATCTTATTCTCTTGGCTTCACTTTTCCCTGCTTGCAAGAAATAGTCAAGATACTCAGCTGCCTCAAACTATTTAAAGTGCTTTGAAGACAGAAAGTGGTATTATATAGACCAGGGCTGGGGAGACTTTTCCCTCGCAGGGACCACTTGGAAAATGAGTACAAGCTCCAAGGGTCCCACAGAAGTTGGGGGTGGGGGTGCACTCAGGAAGAAGAGGGTCCAGATCATGGTTCTGTTCCCTCTCCTTGTAGGCAGGCCCTCATCTCTGCTCCCTTCCCCTGAGCTCAGCCTTTCAGTGTTTGTGGGTAGGAGCTGGATCCAGGGGCCAAATCCAGGAACTGGAAAGCGGTCACATAAATACTAGCCATAGATTACATTTGGCCCCATAGACAATGGGGAGTCTGCTGGTGGTAAGTCCGCTTAGGCTTAAACGCCTCAGTTAACACCAACTCCACATTTAAGCCAGGGGTGGGGACCTCAGGCCTGGGGGCCAAACGCAGCCCACAGCAAGTTTTTATGTGGTCCCTTTCTAGTTCCTGGATCTGGCCCTTTGGACCAGTTCCTACCTCTGAAAACACTGAGCCCGGGTTACGGGAGCAGAGATGAGGGCATGCACACGAGGGGCCGGATCCATGGCCTCCTTTTCTTGAGCACATCTGGCACCAACTTCTATGTGGCCCTCGGAGCTTGGACCAATTTTCAAAGTAGTCCCCGGGAGGGAAAAGGTTCCCCACCCCTAGTTTAGGCCAACCAGATACCCCAGTGTAGAATGTGAATGTCTAACGTTGTAAATAGCGTAGCAGCTAATGATACTTGGAAGGATTAGCTTTGGAAGCAGAATACCCAAGAATGACTTCTTTCATATATATTTTCAAAAGTGTGGGGCTGTGGCTCAGGTGGTAGAGCGCATGCTTTGCATGTATAAGGTCCCAAGTTCAATCCCTGCCATTTCCAATTCAGGCTCTCTGGTAGCGCGCCTGAGTGAGGCCTCTGCCGGGGATCCTGGAGAGTCTCAGGTAGCTCGCCCAAGTGAGGCCTCTGCCGGGGATCCTGGAGGGTCTCGGGTAGCTCGCCCGGGTGAGGCCTCTGCCGGGGATCCTGGAGGGTCTCGGGTAGCTCGCCCGGGTGAGGCCTCTGCTGGGGATCCTGGAGGGTCTCGGGTAGCGCGCCCGGGTGAGGCCTCTGCTGGGGATCCTGGAGAGTCTCGGGTAGCGCGCCTGGGTGAGGCCTCTGCCGGGTCTCTGGTAGCTCGCCTGGGTGAGGCCTCTGCTGGAGACCCCTGGATTTGAAACCCTGCTGCCCTGTCAGACCATTGCTCTGACTCAGTTATTATTATTATTATAAGCATTTATATAGCGCCAGCGATGTACCTGGCATTTTACAAAAAACAAGATAGACACGGTCCCTGTTCGAGAACTTACAATCTAAAGACAGGGAGAGGGGAAACAGAGGGAGAGACAGGGGATGCGACATTCATGAGGATGCGAGAACTCAGGTACACGTTCTTGGCTTGATTACAGTAAACTGGGAGTTCACCGATAACAGGTGGGGGATAATCCTGGGTGGGGATGGTTAGCAGGCGTTAGGAAGGGCGTAGCGGAAGAGGTGGGTTTTGAGGAGGGACTTGAAGGTGTGGAGGGTGGGGGCAAGGCGGACGAGGGCAGGGAGGGAGTTCCAGGCTTGCGGGTCAGCGAGGGAGAAAGGACGAAGGCGGTTGGGGGAGCAGGGGAGGCGTGGGAGGGTGAGGGAGGGGATGGAAGAGGAGCGGAGTGCTCGAACGGGTTCGGAGGGAGATCAGGGCAGAGAGGTAGGGGGGAGCAAGGTTGTGAAGGGCTTTGTATGTGAAGACTAGGAGCTTGTGCAGAATACGCTCAGGAATAGGGTGCCAGTGGAGAGAGGAGAGGCTGCACATGGTCAAAGCGATGGACTAGGTGGATGATCCTAGAGTTTTGAACAGAGAGGAGGGAAGAAAGGTGAGAGCGGGGAACGCCAGCAAGGAGGAAGCAGCTCCTTATGTAATGTGTGTGAGTAACACATAAAAGCTACAGCTAGAAGTTTCAATTCCTGTAGGTAAAAGGTAGCACGATGGCAGCAACATCTCAATAAGACTGTTCTGCCAGTCAGGTTTCAATTATTATTAATCAGAAAAGACCAGGAAATATGATGGGAAAGGTAGTGAAATTTACTTTCCTTCAGTGCGGTCTAATTAGACTTTAGAGCTTGGGGAGAAGTAAAGGTCGGGGCGGGGGCATGGAATCCAAGATATGATTTAAAAGTAAATGAAAACCCACAGTGGGGAAAGGTTTAATCTCTTCATCATCGAAGGAGTCAAAGAGAGGATGGATGGAAGTAACAGCAACTCCATCCCTGCAAGACGGACAGAAATATTCCAAACCAGCACTGGTGAGCCGGAAATATGCAGGGACCTGCACTCACTGTTTTCCCATACCAAACTTCTTCCCAGTCACCATCAACAGGATGCGCCGTTTCGAGGAGGAGGGGCAAGGCCTCTATTGAAACCCCAGCCGGAAGGGAAGGAGGGAAAAGATAAATAAACCTCTGCTCGTTAATATCCTAGGATAACAATAACCCCAGATAATCCGAATTATTGAAAAGCCTCCAGAGCCCGGAGAGAAATGCAGATTTACTCTGCCGTTCATGGAGCTCCATTGACTGCAGTTGATTCAGCAGCACCGGGTAAATATCAACAAGAAGGTTAAAGCATTGATCAGGAGGAAATACTTCACGCTGAATAAGCTGCAGGCATCTGGAAGCAAACAAACCAGTTAGAGAAAGTGGCAGAGAGATTTAGGGCATTTTATTCCACGGAAAGTGCCACTGATGAATTGCAGCTGCAAAATCCCAGCTGGCTTGGGGGTGGGGAGCAGGGAGTATAGGAGCTCTCAGACTGGAGAGATACCGAGGGAGGCAACCGTTCGTTTATGGCTTTTGTTTGATGAAGCAATCCGGGAGGCTGTAGTCACACAGCAGCCTGTAGCAAGGAATGAGGCTGTGGGGCACAGATGACTTCCAACACTGCCTGCTAAGAGGCAGTCAAATCAACGATGAGGAGGCCTGAAACCTAGTAATAAACTCTCAGTGCAGGAAAGGGAGGGTCACTCTCAGCTGGTGGTGGGGCTGGCACATGGCCCTTGTCAGCCATCCCCTTTACTGGGCTGCCTATTCCCAGTGTCCGGTCTTGCTGCAATCACTGGTTGAGACAATAAATTGTTTACTTACTACTACAGTGTCCGGTAGGGGTGATGGTTAATGGAGTAACAGCAGCTTAAACAGTGGGGAGGGGCGCTCTGCTCCCTCGACTCCTCCGGGCCCCTATTCCTGAAGTCCCACCATCTAGCATTCACTGAATGCTACTGTATGCCCAAGTTAAATCAAATGCATACCTCCCGCCGTTTGACAAGCCCCGCCCCCATAGCCAATAAGCTCCACCCCCTCACACACTTATGCGTGCACACGCTTCCCACCATTCCAAGAGCATAAGGAGGGGCAGACGCTCTCCTGCTGCTCAGTCCTTAGTTTCTTGTCATTCCATCATCTCCCCATGGTCCTCTCAAGGGTTTTTCCTGGGAGGAAGATGCCGGGGGTTTGAATGCTGGCTGGGGTTTTTTTTGGTTGTTGTTGTCTCTCCTGGAAAAGGAACTTCAACCCTCTGTAACAGTCGGGTAGCTCACATTCCCCACGTCTCTCACATCTCTCTGCTAGTGACACCCCTACTGTGTTGCTAAACTGTTTGACCTGTCCCTCAGACGGCATTGCTGACTTGGAGCCCACAACTGCTGTTGGGATTTCTGATCATTACATATACCTTATATAGCCAGCCGCTGCCGCCACTAACCGCAGGCTGGGACTCCCCTACCTACCGCTGCCGTCGCTGCTGGGTCTGGGAGCCAGTGAGGCTCGCCCCAGAGGGAGGGAACCCCAGGCCCCTCGGGACTTCCATCAGCCCCCCCCTTGCAGGAGGAGAGGGGGCATGGGATACCCCCCCGGCCCACTTCCAGTGGGAGGGGCCGCACACTACTTAGGTGGGGATTGGGCGGGGGGGAGTTAGTGCCTAGGGGAGAGAGGGAGGCAATAAGAAGGGCAGCCAGTCATAGAGGGCAGATTTTGTTGGAGGATGGTTATAGGATAGGGTGGGTGAGGGTGGAGGGTGGGAGGGGGATGACAGGGGGGACTGGGTTAGGAATGGAAAGGTCTGCCCCCTCAGGGTTAGGAAGAGGGGGGGGCATATGAGTTTAGGGGTTTTGGCTCCCCTGTGAGAGGGGGAGCGGGGGAGGGGGTTTCCCTCATTGGCCGGGCGGGACAGCCACCAGGTTGAGGGCGCGGGGGGCAGGGTGTGTGTGTCTGCAGCCATTAGGGTGGTGATGGGCCGGGGCAATTATGGTCCCTTTAGGAGGCGGATTAAATCGGTGAGAGGAGATAGGTGTTTAGTGCCGATTCCCCTCACTGACCTCCTGGCAGGTGATGCGGTCATCAAGAATGGGAGGGCCCCTGGTTCGAGGCTGCTGCTGATTAACACAAGGTCGGTGGTGAATAAGTCTACGACGATCAGAGCGTTAATCCTGGATCAGTCGGCCGACCTCGTGTGTATTACAGAGACCTGGCTAGACGGTGAGTAGGGGCTAATTTTGGCTGACCTTGTTCCAGTCGGGTACTCTGTACAACATCATCCTCGACCAGAGGGGTGGGGTGGGGGGCAGTGTAGCTGTTATTTTTAGGGATACCTGGTCTGTGAGGAGGTATCCAGTGCAAACTATTTTGGGTATTGAAGGCATCCATCTAATGTTTGATTTGGCTGGTGCTGGTATACTGTGCACCTACCTGTATGGCAACATTCCTACACATTCTAGTGGATTTGGTGTCGGATGCGGTTTTGCGGTCTCCAAGGATGTTAGTCCTGGGGGACTTCCATATCCATGCCGACGTCGATCTTGGGGGAGTGGAGCGTGAGTTCATGGCCATCATGGCAACCATGGGACTGTCTCAGAGAGTTGTTGGCCCGACACATGATGGGGGACATACCCTTGACTTAATATTCTGCACTGACCTTGAGGCAGGGGATCCGGTAGTGGTGGAGGTGTCAGCAGTGCCCTTGTCATGATCGGATCATTATCTCCTCCAGGCCGGTCTCCCGGCGCATGTCTGCCCCCGGAAAGGTGCAGAACCAGTTCGGTTGGTTCGTCCCTGGAGACAGGAGAGATGGTGATTGGAGCGACAGTGGCGTTGCACTCGAGCTGAAGCCAACCGACTGCGACATAAAGTCAGTTTAAAGACCTATGCGGTAGCTATGCAGACAGCAAAGATGATGTTCTTTGCTCCCTCATAGCGTCTGCAAAGTCGCGTCCAGCTGAGCTTTCCTGGGTGGTGCAGAGGCTGGTCAGCCCGGCCTCTCTCCGCCTGGAACTGGAATCTTCCAGTGCTCGCTGTGACACGTTTGTCAACTTTTTTGTGGATAAAATCACTCGGATTCACCACAATTTCAATGCCGCACTTATAGCAGTGGGAGAACTGGAGGTAATGAGTGCCCCGTCTTGTCCTGTTTTGTGGGATCAGTTTCAGTGGGCGTCTCCTGCTGATGCGGTGGATGTTCTTGGGTCAGTCAGAGCCACCTGTTGCAAATTAGATCCTTGCCCATCCTGGCTAATTAAAGCTTGCCATGAGACATTTGGAACTCTGCTGGCTGGGGTTGTCAATGCCTCCCTTAGGGAGGGCAGAATGCTGGGCCGCCTAAAGGAGGCGGTGGTGTTGGTTTGGCCTCTGCTCAAGAAACCATCGCTTCACATTGACTCCCCCCACCAGCTATCGACCAGTTTCTAACCGTCGCTTTTTAAGGAAGCCTATTGAATGGGTGGTGGCTTGGCAGCTTCAGGGGCATCTAAATCAGATCAGTTTTCTTGATCCCTCACAGTCTGGCTTTCATCCTGGGTTTGGCACGGAGTTGGATTGGGGCAGATCATCTCTTTCGATTCTGTTAGATCTGTTGGCAGCATTTGATACCGTTGACCACGAGATGTTGGTGGCTTGCCTGTGGGACCGAGCGGGGGTGGGCGGAATTGTTCTTGACTGGTTCCGCTCTTTCCTGGTCAGAAGAACTCAGTGGGTGGTGTTTGGGGAGTGTTCATCATCTTCCTGGAACCTCACGTGTGGAGTCCTGCAGGGTTCTATTTTGTCCCTCCTTCTGTTCAACGTGTATATGCAGTCTTTGGGCAAGGTCGTGAGAGGGTTCGGCATACGATGTCATCAGTATGCCAACAGTACACAGCTTTACTTCTCTTTTTCAGCAGACCCAGACCCGGAAGTCTCCGTGCTTACCCGGTGTCTGGTGGCTGTGGGGGACTGAATGACGATGAGTTGTCTGAGGCTGAATCCCGACAAGACAGAGGTGATGCTGGTGGGTAGGGCTGGGGGAGTCGTGGCTCCTGTCATTGATGGGGTCTGCCCTCCCCTAGCCGCTCAGGTCCGTATTTTGGGGGTGCTCCTCGACTCGCAGCTCCACCTGGATTCTCAGGTGAAGGCTGTGGCGAGGGGCGCCTTTTGCCGGTTACGTCTGGTGCGACGGCTACGGGCATATATTCCAAACTCTGATTTGGTTACCATCATCCATGCTTTCATCACCTCTAGACTGGACTCTACATGGGGCTGCCCTTGGTGACGGTCCGGAAGCTGCAACTGGTGCAGAATGCAGCGGCCTGTCTCCATATGGGGTCGGGTCGCCGGGAGAACATTACACCAGTGTCCAGTCTCTGCACTGGCTGCCTATTGTCTTCCGGGCCCGATTCAAGGTGTTGGCGTTGACCTATAAAGCCCTAAATGGCCTAGGCCCCACATACCTTTGGGCAGGAGCTGCCTTTGGGCAGGAGGGGCGGGATATAAGTTTAAGTTAAATAAATAAAAAATACCTGCGGGACCACCTCATGCCCCGGACCGTGGTGTGGCCCCTGCGGTCGGCCAGGGATGCCTGACTCCAAGTCCCCTGGGCTTCCCGGTTGGCCATGATGGAAAGGGCGGGCTCGGTGGCCGCTCCTAGGCTGTGGAATTCTCTCCCGTTGGAGGCCCACCTAGCGCCGGACCTCCCTTATTTCCGGAGACAATGCAAGACTTATCTATTCCACCAGGCCTTCGGGGAGGGAGATGGGGAGGGGAGGTTGGGTTGGAGGGGGTTTAGTTCTTCCCTTTTAAAATATATTTGATTGAGCTTATGAGTTTTAACAAGTTTTAATTTTATAACGGTTTCATTTAATTGCTATTGTAAGCCACCCCGAGCTGCCATTGCAAGCAGGAGGGTGAGGGATATAAGTGTCTAGAAATAAATAAATAAAAATACAGTCTTTCATCATAGTTATAGCCTCTTGGTAATTCTGAGTTTTTTGATATCAGACACGGCTAGGAAATGTGTAAATAAAGTACTCGTACCATAAACATGTATGTTTCATGTGTGTTAAGTATGTTGGTCCAATCACCACCACCACCACCCCCCTTCCGGCCCATGCCACCTTTCTACGCGGCTTTTCTCCTGGTTGCCATTTAACGGGGCCAGCCTCACTTTATTGCCTGAAGATCCAGAACCCCCACATGCGCGCGCCTACACAGATCCACACGCATGAGTTCCGTGTGGCTTCCACACGCGCCACAGGCCCTGCGACAGGGGCGCGTGCGGGTTGCATACTCATGTGCACCCCCGTGTGTGTGTGTCCTTGCGGGCTTAGGTTCGGTTCCACTGCAGGCAATCGGGAGTGGTGTCCGTTCTCTAAGAGGGGATTCTTGTCAGGGAGGAACAGGGCACTATGGGTGCCCCCCTGCCTTCCTTAGAATGCTCTCTGAACGCCCCCCACTGGCTCCTGCTACACTACTCCCCACCCGTCTCTGGAGTAGCCGCTAGGGACACACACCCTTCTCGAGTGCTTTGGTCTGTGGAGCTTTCTAAAAAATTGTATGTGGCTCAAAGGGAGAAAGTTCCTCAGCCCTGCAACAAAAGGTGTTTTTTTTTATTAGTTTTCTCCTCCATCTTTAAAGAACACCTGAAGATTTCTTTATCTTTCAGGTGCTTTCAAGGTCCACTGCTGGTTTCCTTTCCCTTCCCCTTTTAAATGGTTTTAAACTGGATTTTTATTCTTAATGTATTTGATATTTCTATTTTTTTTTTGGTAAAGTGCTCTGAGCACCATTTTGGCAGGGGCAGAAGGCGGGCGGGCTAGAGAAATAAAAATCATCAATCATCATCATCCCTATCCCAAAGGCTCAGTGTAGGTTACAACATACAAAATCATAAATAAAACCACTTAAAATCCCTTATCCCAAACCTTATCCCCACTTGCCAAGTGCTTGGCCAAATGAGACAATCTTACATCGGGTGTTTTACACACACATTTCTGCTGCACATTTGCTGTTACATTCTGAACTTTCTGTGTGCCTAAATCACTCACCCAGATCTTAAACACCCGGGTCTTTGAACTTCTGCACAGAACTTCTCCCAGAACCTGTGTGTGTAAAAGCTTCTCCTGGTAAACTGCTTTGCTCCAGGCAGCTGTGGTCACTTGGTTTCCATGGCAGCCCCTCACGTCTACAGCGGTGGCTATTTTAGGCAGTTTCGGGGCAGTGCGTGTGTGAAGAATGCATCCAGGAACTGCTTCAGGGCAGTGTGTGTGTGTGAAAAATGCATCCGGAACTTACTTGTGGACTTGTAAACCAAGAAGATTGAAAAATCCAGAACTTTAAGGTGTGTGTAAGAATGCCCATTGCCTCTGAAGGGAAGCAGGCTCAGGAGAACCTCCAGGGGGGAGAGATGTCCATCATTGTGAAGCAGCTACTGAGAATGCCTCTTTACCAAGCTCCTTCGGTGCAAACCTTATGGGCAGATGGGGCATGTAAGAGGGCACTCCCAGCGGACCTCAGAAACTGTTTTGGGACACGAGGGAGGAGATGCTCTCACAAACATGCAGAGCCAAGGCCATTTAGGGCTTCTTAGGTCAAAAGCAGCATCCTGAATTGTGTCTGGAAAGCTATAGGGAGCCAATTCAGACTCTGGAGCAACCGGTGTCCTGTGCTTCTGCCAACCCCTTTCCAACAGGCCCTTTAAAATCCCTTCCCCCCTGCAGGATACAGTCCATTAGACATGGCTCAAATACACCCTTCTCTTGTAAGGCAGGGGGGGGAATGTTAAAAATATGAGAACTGCGGCTCATTAGTCAAGAGCCAGGGCAGACTTTTGTGCACCGGTGTAATGTGCTTCTGCCAAGTCACTTCCGGCAGGTCCTTTAAAATCCCTACCCCTCTGCAGGGTACAATCCATGGTTCAAATATACCCTGCTCATGCAGGGCAGGGGTGTGTGTGGGGAAATATTAAAGGATCAGGACCGAAGCTCATTAGTAAAGAGTCTAAAGAACTGCAAAAAAGGTGAATGGCCCCAAACAATTTCTCCTGCACACTGCTGTCTTCATTCCTTCTTTCAAAACAAGTCCGAGGGGGATTAAAAGAGTTTTGAATCCTCAATTTGCCAAGATCAAAATGCAAAGAGGTACTGGATGCCTTGCTCCACTCACCTCCCCCTTCGCTTGGGCAGTTTCTGCCTGTAAATATTTGATCGGGTTTAAATTGGAGACATTCAAAAAGCTGCCTCGTTTTGTGGGACATGTTCTTGCTGGCCGGGCCCGTCCCTCTGACGATGCTTTTCACCCGCACCATCACCACACCAGCTGGCGAGATTGCATGCCAGGGACTAGACAGCTTTCATTTCAGTCCAACCTTCATAAATATTTTAGGAAAAATAACTGCATTGACTGCTTGATGAAAGGAAAAGGTCAGAGTCAGAGAAGCTGGGAGTGTAGTCAGGCTAACCATCCCCAGGAAAAATCTTGAATTGAACAAGGTGGCGTCTGAATTCTTTGGAAGGCAATGCTAGCCCTTCCCAGACTGCTGCCGGAGAAAGTTCAGGTACCACCAGAGGGAGCATGGAAGGACACAAGGGAAAATCTAGGGCAATGAAAACAAAAGTGAGAAGGCACTGTAGAAGGAGCTGTGTGGCTTTCATTCGAGATCTCAGCATACATGCCTGAAGGCATCCCTCCCTGTGAGGTAGCCTAGTGGATATGGTGGTGCCGGATTTGGATCTGGGTGCACAGTGTTCAAAATCCTGTCTCAGCCATGAATCTACTGAGTGATCTTGGGAAAATCATGAGAATTAATAAATAATCTTTATTTATTTTGTATAGCATCCCCCTGCCATGCACTTTACATATAATGCATATTTTAATCATCACAACAACCCTGTGAGGTAGGTCAGGCTGAGAGAATATTGTGACTGGACTAAGGTTACCCAGCGAGTTTCCGGCTACGGTGATACTTGAACCGGGGTCCCCCTCTATGTCCCAGTCCAAGTACTGCACACTTAGCTATTACATCACACTGGCTCTCAGCATCAGTTCCCTATCTGTTAAAGGGGGGGAAATGGGAATGTTAATGACCTACTTCTCCCAGGCTTGCTGAGAGAATGAGATGGGGGAGGGGGTGGTAGAGCTCATTACTACCCATGGCTGAGACCTGCATTTCTGAGTACTTCAGTGAGTACTTAACAGGCTACTCTCTTACCAACTGGGGCTGACCCCCCCCCCCCCCAAATCGGTAATTTCCAGTACCAATTTTGCAATTTCTGATTACCGATCGGTAAATCGAGACAGAAAACCAAAAAATGAGGACTGGAAGTCAACATTCCAGGACGTTGGGTACTCAAATCGGGTCCTGAACGGTACCCAATATTTTCACGTCGATTTAGGTGCTGCAAATCCAATGGGGATGTCCATTTTTGCGGGTATTCGTTTCAGCTCTAGGGGATGGGGAACCTCAGGCCTGAAGACCAAATGTGGCCCACGCCAAGTTTTTAATGTGGCCTCCTTTTCTGGTACCTGGACGTGGTCCTTTAATCCAGTACCTACCTCCAACCATGGAGCTCAGCAGAGATGAGGGAATGCACACAAGGATAGGGAACAGATCTGTGACACAGGACGATGACCTGGGCCTTCCTTTACTTGAGTGCACCCCTTTAGTACCCCTTCACCCCAACTTCTATGTGGAGCTTGTGCTAATTTTCAGAGTGGTCCCCGGGTGGGAAAAGATTCCCCACCCCTGATCTAGATAAAGACTGTAAAGTACTCTAAACAGTGAAAGCATCTTAGCAATGATCAGTAGCAATTCTAACTCTAGAGATAGGTCAACCCATTTGCTGACTTATCGAAGTTACGACAAGCCAGTGGCAAAACCCTGGAGTGCCAGTTCCATTGCAAAGTAGGAAGATCAACCCAAGAATTCCCATCCTACAAAACAAACAAACCCCCTAAAACGCACAATCTGCTAAGGTTTGATTGTTCCCTTCTGCCTTCACATCTAGGCTTAAGGGCACTGGCTTCAGGAGAATTCAAAAGGCGGTTTGATTTGTTTATTTTGAATAATTTATTGACAACAGTGCAGTAAAGGGAAGGTATGAAACATTTAAATAGGCAAAACACAAACGGCTTCATTAGGAAAGCATAATAGAGCTCCAATTACCAATTATAATAAAGTAATCTCGTACGCAGCCTTATCTATGCATACTGTAGAAAGGAAAGAGAGAGCTTCAAATGCTTTGAAAAGCACCAGCCAATTGATTTGTACAAGGTGATTGTCCGAGTGACAGCATGACTAGCTGAAGTAAGACGGTGGGGAGGAAAGACAGAAAAGGAAAAAGCAACTAAATAACGTCTGACTCAGTACGGCACTATTTATATCCTTATAATCTTGAGTGGTGTGGAACGAGTCGATAGGGAACAGTTATTTACCCTCTCAAATAGTACTAGAACTAAGGGACACTCCATGAAACTAGCTGCCGACAGTTTTAAAACAAATAAAAGGAAGTACTTTTTCACTCAACTGATAATTAACCTATGGAATTTGTTGCCAGAAGACTTTGTCAGGGCCAGTAGTACAAATGGGTTTAAAAAAGGACTGAATAAGTTCTTGGAGAGCAGGTCCATTAATGACTATTAACTAAGTGGCTTGTGGGATGAACTTCTTACTGTCGGGAGCTGGGAGTGAACAACGGGGAATGGATTGCCCATTGTGACTGCTGGTTCTTCTCCCATGTGATCAAGATTGACCACTGTCGGAGGACAGGATGCTGGGCTTGATGGACCATTGGTCTGACTCAGTATGGCACTACTTATGAGATGTATGTAAACCATTCTCTGTAGAGTAGCCCACTGCATGGGACTTAGACCTCCAGGACTGAAATACGATCTAAGCCATGCACACGTTGGGGGGCCTTGGGCAAGTCACTCTCTCTCTCAGCCTCAGTTCCCCATTTGTAATTTAAAAAAAATAAAATAGGAATCATAAATGTCCTAGTTCATCTTTATCCAGGGACTCGTGGGCGCTGTGTTTTTGCCATTCCTGCCAATGAGGAAACTGCAGTGAGCGTGGGTCCCTGGTGGAAGAGTTGTTGTGGGGGTGAACTAGGTAAGGACTGTAAAGCAATTTGAACGGAAATGGTAAATAATAAAACATAGGCTCTGGCACGCAAACATATTAGCACAGATGTTCACTGTTAACCATCTGCAAGTTTGCGCAAAAGGAGACCTAAATTTTGCTTCCCCTTTCACAATTTATATTTGTTCCAGGGGACGGAGGGAGGCAGGGACGGGAAGAACAGTGTCTAACAATGAGTGGGAATTAAAAAACAAAAACACACACCTCAAAACCATATTAAAACCACACACGCACATGCACGCACACCCTTCTCAAATGCACTCCCATATCCAGACAAGCAATGCAGTTTCCACCATAAGAACCTCAACTCTGTCCTTTAATTTCCCAACTTGTAAGGCGAATCAGCTGTAAGTGAGAAGCTCAGCCCATGGAAGAGACAGAACAGAAAGCAGGAATCTCAATGTCTTTTTTTGCATCAGAGTACACAACTTCTCCGTGCACGTTTTGCTGTTTTTGCAGCACATTAGAGAACTCCACTCCAAAAGGCGTAACGGAAGACACTTTGTATTCAGAAAGTTGGTTTCAAAAGCAAAACCTTTAAGATTCTCCTCATTCAAGGCCACAAGCAATAATCAAAGGGCCC
Organism: Sphenodon punctatus; assembly: GCA_003113815.1. Classification (NCBI taxonomy): domain Eukaryota; kingdom Metazoa; phylum Chordata; class Lepidosauria; order Sphenodontia; family Sphenodontidae; genus Sphenodon; species Sphenodon punctatus. Next base: position 8,486,929 of record QEPC01009472.1, on the reverse strand, counting down.
AGTGGAGTTATAAGTCCACCTGGGACACAGTTTGACAGGTACTTTTATATAAAGCAAGAATGTTTTAGAAAGTGCTTCTAACTTGTTATGCTTATACGGCAAAATCAACAGGCCTCAAATAACTGAAATATTGCCATACCCCTGACCTACAGCATCTTGTGTAAAAGTCGCTCTGAAAAATACTTTGAGCCCCAACATTTAGATATTTTTTTTTTTTAAAAGGTGGGGGAAGCCCAAAGTGTTTTTAATTAAAACCAAAGCATTTAATTTGTCTGGGGAGTGTTTCATGAACTGCTACTATGAGGGATGGAAAGTTACTTTAAAATAAAAAAGCTGAAATTCTCATAATTCTCTTTGTAGTTGCGAAGTTGTCTTTCCATCATCTTAAATACTTGAATAGAAAGTGCTTTCAAATCTTTTGAACTCGAAAAATGTCCATTTTCATTTAAATTTTGCTTCCAAATCCACTACTGATTGTGTTTTGACATTCAAAATTTTGAAGGCACCATTAACTTTCTACCTAGTCTAGTTATACTTATGAGAAAGGCACCCAAAGATACTGTGCGGCAGCTCAGCAATTCCACTCCAGTGGACAGAGACATACTTCCTGCCTTCTGCAAACCCTTCCTTCCTGCAATTTGTGCTGCTTATCCAAGCACAGCAAAAGGACAAACAGTATCGCTGGCAACAATTAAGAAAGTTAAAATTTACATTACGTCTCTGCTACCCACACAGGGGAGGAAGTGCCTGGCTCTCAAATTGGCACAGCATCTAAGCAACCACCACCACCTCCCATAAAGAAGGGCTAGAGGTTGTAATCAAATCTAAAATCCAAGGTGAAGACTCGACTTCCCTCCGTATATCATTTCCTACCTATGCATTACCACCAATACAAGAGAGTGATAACGGGAGCCTTATAAAGGTGGATGTAGCAATAACAGTAGATCACTTGCCATTGGGGACCTCCAGCAATAGGATTCAGTACTTCACAGAGCGAGTTTCCGCTTGGCTTTTGTGGTTCAGTCAAACCCTTTGCTTGTCTTGAGCTGAGTGGCAGAGGCAAATCACACCAAGCTAGTCTTTCTGCTTATGCTGTAGATCAGAGGTGGGGAACCTCAGGCGCAGGCGGGGCGGATGGGCCCATGGCTAGTTTTTACACGGCCTCTTTCCAGTGTCCAGATCCGGTCTCCAGTTCCAGCTCCTACCCCCAAGCACTGAAAAACTGAGCTCAGGGGAAGGGAGTAGAGATGGGGGCACATACACAGACAGTTACATGGCACAAAGGCATGATCTGGAGGGCCCTCCACTTCCTGAGCACACCACTTAAGCATCCATGCCCCTACTTACGGCCCTCAGAGCTTGTACTAGTTTTTAAAGTAACCCTTGGAAGGGCCAAGATTCCCCACCCCTGCTGCAGATACTGGTTGGTAAGTGATTGGGTCAAACTGGCAAACCATGCCTCCAAGGGTAGTTCTTCCAAATGATGGGTTTTATTTTTGTAGGGAGGAGAGTGGCTTATTTCCTATTATTATTTTTCCCAGGCACGACGTGTTACTCTTTACAGCCCTTTAACCCAGAGTAAAGCCATCTATGCGTCTCTGTGTATCTAAGTCCGCCATATGTCTGTTGGCGTTTTGGTGAGCCTGCAAGACCTGGCTGTTTGCCCAGGTCTTCGGAGGGGAGGGTGGGGTGGGGTGGGGGTGGGGATTGTATTTTTAACACATTGTTTTAATGAATTTTATTGTGTGTTTTTATGCTGTAACCCCCCCTTCCCCCCGATGCCGTAGGCATGAGGGGGCGGCTAACAAATATTTATAAATAAATAAATATTGACCTATAAAAGATCCATAATCCAAGGATGTGGCAGCTAAATGAACATTAAATTACACTTTCTACTCAACAAGCATTTAACATGATGGAAAGACAGCTTCGCAACTACAAAGAGAATGAGCATCCATTAAGTCACTGGAAGCAATATGGGGTTTGGGTTTTTAAAAAACAAAACAAAAAAACAACTGGCTGGATAGAAGGGGAATAACCTGGCAGTCTCCTTCCACCTCTCTCTCTCTGCACCAGTGTCGGACTGTTCCCAATAAAGTGTTCGCTCCATTGTTCTGACATTCGTTAAGCAGCACGTTCCATTCCATCAAAGCTTCTTGATTCCCGAATGCCCCCGAAGATTAACCAGAGAGAAGAGAAATATTTCAACGGGCAGCAAATTCGTGGCTGAGTCAAAAGTCCTACCAGAATGAGGAGCAAGCTAAAAGGACAGGGTTTTCACGGGGTTCCCAGGCTAGAGTGTCAGTAAGAATTTAAGTTCTCAACAGTGGGTGCGTCCGGGGGCCTCAGATTCACAGGCATCTGGCATTAAGTGCAAACGGGAGGGTTGCCAGCTAAAAACAGACGAAAGAAACCTCATGAGAAATGTGTCTCATACAAAACAATCATGGGATAGATTTAAAACCCATAAATGTGGGGGTTCTTTCTATTTTTCTTCTGCCTTCTGAGTTGTGACGGCACGAGCAGTTGTATTTTCAAATTTTATCTCTGCTACTATGAGGAATGGAAAGCTACTTTAAAATAAAAAAGCTGAAATTCTCATAATTCTAGATTTTAAAAATGCCTGAAAGGATGAGGTTTGCAAATGAAACAGAGTTGGAAACATAGGGGGCGATGAAGCAGATATTTGGAAATTCTCTGGCAGCAAAGAGTGAGACAAGCAAAAACTCAAGAGCAGAGAGTTAAATCAACCTCAGTGAAAAGTTAGTATAAGTGCCACAGACATGCACTTGGGAGCAGATGTATTTTCATGCCTATACATACCGTAAGTCATCACCGTGGTAATGGGAGTATCTTACTAATTCTACAAGTTACATGTAAACTGATCTAAGGTGCAAGGAACCAGTGGAAAGACTTTTGTTGGTTTCTGGGGGGTTTGGATCAAGTCCAAATTGCAAAGGTACTTTCACCATGGGCCTACAAGTGGAGGGGTCACTGATGGCCGACGTTGGAAGAGGAGCTCTGAAGTTGGAGACCGTTGCCGCACAATGCTGCTCACAAGCAGCTGGGGTCAAGGTGAACTTGCACAGAAAAAGTCATCAAACCTGACCATTCAAAGGACAGTTGATGCGATGGAGCAAACGGGATGTATCGCACAAAGACAAGGTTGGGGGGGGGGGGGCAAAGATAATAACTGAATAGAGGCCAGAAGCTGAAGAGACGAGCAGAGGTAAACCGCTCGGAAGACGGAGATCAAGCAGTGTGCAGGAAGAACACAGATGCATTCAGTCAAGGTGTCGTGTAGGGGAAGCCAGTACTCAAACCAGGAGGAGACACTTATCTGACTGAAGCAGAGACACTGGCAACCCAGCAGGAGATAAGAACTGAGTGTTTAAGACTGGAGAGAGAAGTCATATGAAGAGACCATGATTTGAATCTTCAGTCAGTATGGTCACATGCCCAATTCGGAGGGCTACGGTGCACCGCGTCCAGAAGAAGGGAAGTTTTAGCAAGATGCCTATCCTGTCACTAACGCCAGCAGTGGGCTCTCTCTAGGGAAGGGCTACCGATCAATAAACAACAATTGTGTTAACAGCGAGAAAAGGTCCACCCCTTAAGTAACTTCATCAATGGACTCCAAAAGGTCAATCTGCACCAAATAAAAGATTTTTAAAAAACCAACTCTCTCTGCCCATCAAGGCTTCCTCTGTGAAACAACTTGTGCTGCCAAGCGCTAGGCAATTTAAAAGAAGAAAAAAAAAGAAGACAGCAGAGGCAGTCGAGTGCTTTGTTTCCTTTAAGCTTATTTAATGATATTTGAACGCTTAAATTTTCTATTTCACAGATCCAGAAAAACATTTTTTTAATATTTTCTTTTATGACCAATATTTTGTTCCAGAAACATACAACCTTATCAGCTAATTCATAAAAGAACTATTTTACAAACATACATCTGGATAATTAGAACAATAAAGTCTTTTTAGACATTCAGACATGATCAGTAAAAATACAGGATTATTAATAAAGATTTTTTTTTTTCTATTTTTCTTTTCAAAGAATACTTCCAGATTTTTTTTAAATTTTTTATTTTTATTCTTTAAAGTAAAACTCTGTTAAGAGAGTACATGATTGTATGGTGTAACAAAGAAAATAAAAACATTCTAGGAGCAAGAGAATTCCAAAAGAAAACTCAAAATGAAAACAAAAAAACCAAAAACAGCAGTGTGTTGGCTGCAGTATCCCTTTCGTAGTAATTCTGCTTGTCAGTTAGCACATGGGGAATAAAAAGGGGGATTATTTGGGATGGAGAGGAAGGGGTGAACTCAACCAAACACTGAGACTGTTATCAGGGGTAATCCACACAGGTAACTGGCAAACCCCTCTTCTAGCAAAAGGGGCCCAGCTTTTGTACAACTCAGTGTGTGTAAGAGGGGATGGATCAAGAAAACACTGTGGATAGGCAGGTTGGTGTGGGGAGAATGCTGGCTGCCACTCTCTAGCCTACTTGGCTCCTTGGGTTTTTACTCGTTCTCAAGCTTGTCTGGGTGCTTTTTACATGTGACGAGTCTGGCCTGGAGACGTCACTCTGGGCCAGACTCGGCCCAGCCACCGAAGAAGAGTGACGGCAGCCTAGGCCAGGGCGGGGAGACACACGGACACATATCCACACATCCCCGCCCCTGCACTGCATGCAGCACCCCTCTCGCTGGCTGATGGGTGGTCATGGCTACCAATGGGAGCCGCCATGATGCCCGGCCTCCGCTGCCACTCCAGACTGCGGCGAGCAAAGCGGGCTATCGGACATGATAGCCCGCTTGACTCTGGGTCCGCCGGCTGGCTCCCGACCATGGTGAAGCTTAGCCTGGGCTGCCACTTGGGGATTCCCTCAAGCGACAGCCTGAGCTAAACTCCACCATGGACGGGAGCCAGACCGTGGAAACATCTGGCAGCTGTTTTCTAATGCAACGCTGGCATCCGGATTAATCCACGCTAAAGCGGATTAATCCGTGCCAATGTCACGTCTGGAAAAAACCCTCTGTTGGATGCTACAGAGCCTTCTCTCCCTGGTCACCATGCAAGATGGAACCACCCGGTCTCTGTACTTTTCCATTTTTTACATCTGCCTTTTCTGTCGTATCTTTTGAATGCATAGCCCCATAATCTAGGTCCTGTAATGCCAGATGAGGAAGAAGAAACTGTTTCTCAGAATGCACCATAGCACTCCGCTTCCTCGCTGGATCAGCTTTTAATGTGTCAAAAGCACACACAAGAAAAAAATAAAATAAATAAATCAGACAGTGCCCCATCATGCTGTTCACTCCAAAGAAGGGAACATAGAACCAGCAGCTGAGGACAGATTAAAGGTCACCTTGTACTGGGGTTTAAAGGAGACAGGGTAACTCATGGCTATTATAGTAAATAAGAATGGGAAACTTGAAAAGTGCATTGGAGCGTCAACCCCCTGGCATGAACTGTGCCTGAGGTCTGCCATACAGTAGATGTGCTAGAGAGTGAAAAGTAATCCTCAGTGATTTCAAGGTCATGATGTTGGGGGGGGGAGGGGGGCAATCATTTTATCCACAAATTCTCTTTCTATAAAGGAATAATGCCCTTAATATGATATCGGACAAGCTTGCACACGCAGCGGCAGAGAGCACAGCACATCATTTTGCTTCCCATAAAACTAGGGTATTCTACTATACAGCCCCAAAGAGCTCCCCGTCTCCACCACCCCGCTACTACTCTAAAAGGTCCTGTAGATCCAGTGCTGAGTGCCACTATCTTAGCTAAGAACTTGGACATCAAGTCTACACTTGCTTGGAGGCATCTTGAGAGGCCACTGAAGCAACACCTCCTATTGTCAGATTGGGGGAGAGGGGCAGTTTCCCCACATTGCACTGTTGAGGGCACAAAAGCACCGGTCTAGATGCCGTGGCTACCCTTAGAAGGAGCTGCACCAGAGCTAGTGTAGCAGTGGAAGGCTTTCTAAACAATTCTAACGTAAACAAGGCTGAAGCGTCAGACGCAGGTGGCACCTGGGACGCGCAGGCATCTTTGACCATTAAGTTCATTAAGGCAGCTGTGCTTCTCTGTCCACTTCTTATGTAGTGTTCCTCACCATGGCCATTAGAACGCTTGCATGCCGATTCAGAGGTTGATGCTCTTAGGACATGACTTCAAACCACAACAGTGAAGAGGTTAGCAATACTGCTCTCTCGGAATCACCTGGAAACCAAGTCTAGACTCCAGTCTGTTCAAATACCACTTGAGCTAGGAGGAATGGATGCGTAAATGTGGTTTTCTGAGCCATGGAAACAAAAAAGCAAATGGGTATCATGCTGGTGAACAGTGAAGATGAGAGGGGAATGGCAGCTATAGAACAGGCATGAAAAGGTTTTGAATCTTGTCTGGTTAGCTGTGACCCAGGCTTCTTTGTGGCAAAATTAGCTTAAAGGAAGACTCCACATGGGTGTCAGGCACCACTGTTTGCAACAAGCTTATTTTCTTGATTTGTTAATGGAAATCTAAATGTTAACAGTAACAGAACCTTGTGGTTGAAGTTGGATGTGGGCCCTTTGGAAGCCCGTGGCTTATGCTGGTAGCACGCTCAGGTGTAGCATACATGAGGGAGCTCCTGAAGGTAGAAGGCAGCAACACTTTTGGCTTGGTGGTAGTATGGAACGCATGCTGGAGAAGAAGGGGGATCCAAGCAGAATAGAAATCCGCCTTGCTCCTCTAATAAATGGCTTATGATTCCAGACCTCCAAGTGAGTCTTAACATCATCTTTGCTCAGCTTCTCAAGTTCCCCACTTTCTGAGAGATAAAGGAGGTTTTTGCTTCACACGGGTAGAAAAACCAGTTTTGATTCTCTGCCATTAGCTACAAAGGAAATGTGTTTGCGTGTTAATGGAGTGGGCAGCTCGACCTTCACACTGACTTTCCCCTTTTCCCCAAAGAGAAAAAAAAAGTAAGTTCCCAGCACTTCATGGTCCATGCAGTAACACAAACATCCTTGTAATGGCTCTACATGCTAATGGGATTGACAGGGTTTGGCACAATGATTAGTTGTGTTTGGTCAAACACTCTGCAAGCTTGGGGACCTGCTGTAGAAAGAATGCATCGTGAATGTCAAAATAATCACTGTCACTCGAGAAGTTAAAAGGCAAGACCATCCTCAACCTTCTGTTCCATGGAGACAGTGCCTATTGTGACACTAATTCCAGAGCAGGCAGTACCAACCACCAATCTGGAGTGTCCAGCGTTAACTCTGCTATCAGCCTGCAGCTTTCAGGGTTAGTCTTACTCCTAGTTTGGAATGAATTCCACCAGCAAACGATCAGGACCAGCCTTAGGAAGTGTTACAAAGCCGGGGTGGATTTTGACATTTCGGCCAATGCAATCTGAGAGCACTTTGGCACAATCAGTGCAACATGCAAGTCAGCAAGACATACCTCCAGGTACTACAATTTACTGGCCTTCGAATAAGCAGTACCTGTGGCTAATTCCAATGGCAGCCATGGCTTGCTCAGTAGTGATTCCGCAAGAAAGACCCGCCTGCTCCACATCTTGAAATCATTTCTGGGCTTGTGTTTTCTCTGCTTGATCCAGAGAACAATTCTACACAAGTGCTAGAGGCGCCAGGTTTCGTTTACGGTGTTCAAAAAGGAGGCAATATCAAGGCCAGTGTATAGCCATGGATAAATAAAACCCATCAGCTTCTCTCCCTGCAATCAATGAGGGAGACCACCAAGGGAAACTAGTTCGCCAGTTTCAAGTGCCTTGTTATTTAGTGCATGGATAGTTTACATGACAGAAAAGGTGGCATGAGCTACAGAGGACATGCACTTTCTTCCGCTCACATGGAGACAGTTCACATGCTGTTGATGACGGCCCATTCCTCTGTGTGCACAAACCAAATGCTTTCAGAAGTAGCTCTCTGAGCGGCAGTCTGATTGCCAGCAGGGAGTGTGGAGTCCAGTCCAGTGAAATCAAGACACACACACACACACACGGGCACACAAACGCATGCTCTCAGCCCTGAACCTGGCTTCAGAAGCAGAGGCATCCCAGGTGCACTAATGCAAAGGGCTAGAACTGTCACTACCCAACTAAAAAGAAAAAAACCCAAACAAATTAAAATGTGCTTTCAATACATGGAATGAAGTCAAATAAATACATTGATTTGTTTTAAAATGTCTAAATACATTTTTATATCCTACACTCAAAGCTCTGTACATTTGGTTTGTTTTTTTGTTCTGAATTAAGAATGAATTTCTGGTAGCAAGGTGAAGAGGAGAGAATGGAGCGCACTCTCTTCACTGACAGACTAGTGCCAAGGCTCCAGAGGAAAAGAATCCATCCCCACGTTGCTGGAGCACAGTGAGCACTTGGATGGCCCACAGACAGAGGCCTCTTGTCCCCGAGTCCGCATGGAAGCCAGGAGGTGCTGAGGCAAAGCTGAAGCTTTCATCCAACCTTCTAGAGAGCAATGACTAACTTTTATCTGAGGAGAAAGAGAAGGGTGGAGGGAAAACCTACATGAGAGGCAAGAACTGCCAGCACGGGGAAACCCTACAGCCCCAATTGGGAGGGTGGCAGTATGCGGTGGTTGTCCGTGGGCATCGCATGGAGCTGCAACCATGGCACTAAGCAGCACCAGCTTAACGGGCAAGCCCTTAACGCCCAGAAGTGACAGATTGCCTTCGGGAGAATGCAATCAAAACCAGATTTTCTATTCTATATTCGATTTATACCTCGCGTTATCCAAAAGGGTTCAGGACAGCTTACAACAATTTAACAACAACAACAAATTACATATATAAACCTCTGCAGGAAATCCATCTCATCCACCGTCAAAGCCCCCTTTCCCCCATGCGCTTCCTTCCTTCCCACCATGGGCCATGGCATTCTCCTCTCCCTAGCCCCCTTTAAAAACAGGTAATACATTAAAACTACCCTAGGTCTGTGCCCCCCCCCCCCCTCCAGCCCTGCCCCAATACTCTGGCCACAAATGGCCAGCAGCCTTTGGTGCCAGCCTTTGGCTACCACTTTGGGGCCAAAGTGCAGTTTTTTCAAGGTGGCCCGCTTGCAATCAGACCTCCCTTCTCCATTCATCCATCTGGGAGGCTTCTGCTGATGGTCAAGGCAGGAAATCCTTGGGGCCAAACTGCAGCCTTTGGTCTGGATTTGCTTTGGGTTTGTAAGGTGACCAGTCCCCATAATGCCTTCCTAACAGGGGATTGCAGCAAGCAAGAGAAGAAAGCTAGCTCAAAATGTGTATAATCCTCTGAGAGGAAGGCATCCGTGGTAAGCTGATCCATACCTCAATCAGCTCCATTTGCGAGGTTCTGGATTCGGCAGATTGACAGGCTGGGGCCATAATGAAATCCCCAAAGCCTTTTGTTTGAAAGATTAATAACTGGCTCCTATTCACCACACTTGGTGCCAGTGCCCGGTGATATCTGATCATGCATTACCCTTTAGAAAAGAGCCACGTGGCACCAGCATACCTTAGTGCTCATCTGAACCAGCCAGCCTTTGGCGAAGGAGAGTGACGTAATTTTCCTCAACCTCCTGAAAGACATAAAAAAACCCACATGCTCTTTATCTCTGTTCCATGTAATCCTCCAGGGGGTGACTCCACTACTCTGGAGAGGACAGGATTGAAATGTTCACTGCTGCGTCTCAAAACCACCCAGCAAGCCTGTATTAGACAAACAAACGTGGGTGGAAGAACTCTTCATTTCTTGGTTACGTCACTGTCAAACAAGAAGCTGGCACGATGCAAGGAACAGGCATTTCTCAAGGGTTAGGATCATATACATTCCATTTCTTTTCTGTCTGTGCCTTAAGAGTGAACCCACAGGAGACTGAGAAATTCCAATACACAGGGGAAGTCAATTTTGTATTTAGTGGTTTTGAAACCCAAACCACTGGTAGCATGGGATTTTATTAAATAAAATCCCGTCTCTATAGGAACATCCAGGAAGAACAGCTTTATAAGCTTCTCTGTTATCCATCTTCTTTGTGTATTTATAATGCTCTGATTATTACTATAGTGCCTGGATGCTTCATATGCCATTAAATACAGATGAGGAACTACTCATCTGTACATCAATTACAGATGTTGTCTACTCCTGTTGCCTGGATCTCCTCTCTGCCAACTCCTCCTTGGACCCTCTCCAATCTGGCTTCTGCCCCCTTCACTCCACGGAAACGGCCCGTGCCAAGATCACCAACGATCTACTGGTCGCTAAATCTAAGCGCCTCTACTCCATTCTTGTCCTCCTTGACCTCTCTGCTGCCTTTGACACTGTCGACCACTCATTCCTACTGAACTCTCTTAGCTCCCTAGGCTTCTGCGGCTCTGTCCTTGACTGGTTCTCCTCCTACCCCTCTGACCACTCCTTTAATGTGTTTCTTCCCAATTCCAACTCCTCCTCCCTCCCCCTCTTGGTGGTGGTTCCCCAAGGCTCTGTCCTGGGCCCTCTCCTCTTCTCTATCTACACCCTGTCCCTTGGCAAACTCATTACCTCCCACGACTTCCAATATCACCTTTACGCTGATGACACTATCTCTCCACCCCCTCTCTTCTTCTGTCCAAGCTCGCCTCATCAACTGTCTCTCTGATATCTCCGCCTAGATGTCCCAACGTCAGCTCAAGCTCAACATGGCTAAGACTGAACTTATTTTTCCTCCCTTCCCCTCTTCCCTCTCCATCCTTATTGATGGGGTCACCATCCGTCCTGTCCCCCAAGTCCGTAGCTTGGCCTTTGTCTTCGACACTCACCTTTCCTTCAAACCTTACATCGACTCTGTTGCCAAGTCCTGTCACTTTGCCCTCCGTAACATTGCACGGATTCGCCCCTTTCTCTCGGTCTCCTCAGCCAAAACCCTTGTTCATGCCATGGTCATCTCTTGCCTTGACTACTGCAACCTCCTCCTCACTGGCCTCCCCCTTTCTCATCTGTCCCCCCTTATTTCCATCTAAAACTCCGCTGCTAGGATCATCCACTCAGCCCGTTGCTTCGACCACATGCAGCCTCTCCTCACCTTGCTTCACTGGCTCCCCCTCCCCCAACGCATCCTTCACAAACTCCTGGTATTTACTTACAAAACCCTTCACAACCTGGCTCCCCCTTACTTCTCAGCCCTTATCTCTTTACACACTCTACGCTCCTCCTCTGTCCCCTCCCTTGTCTCCCCTGCTCACCTAACCACCTTCATCCCGTCTCCCTTGCTGCCCCCCATGCCTGGAACTCCCTCCCTGCTCACATCCGCCTCGCCCCCTCCCTCCGCACCTTCAAATCCCTCCTCAAAACCCACCTCTTCCTCGCCGCCTTTCCCGATGCCTCTTCCTCGCCGCCTTTCCCGATGCCTGTTAGAACTTCCCGCTCAATACTTACTGTCTGCCCTCCCCGCAGACTCCTGCCTAACTGCAACCAAGCCAAGCACGTGCACCTGAGACTTCGCATCCGCTTGAATGTTATTTATCCCTTGTCTCTCCCTATGTCCCCTCTCCTTGTCTTCCCTCTCCGAGTCTATTAGATTGCAAACCGTAGGCAGGGAGCGTGTCTATCTCATTGTTCTGTAAAGCACCAGGTACACAGCTGGCGCTACACAAATGATAATAATAATAATAATAACTGAGGCACAGGACAGAGGTTCCCAATATATAGATCAGGATCTCTCTGTATGGGACTGTGAGCACAATAACATTTAAGTTTATATTCCACCCTACATAAATAAAACTTAAAAATCCCCAACCATTCTCAAACTCTTGGCTGCAATGGTTAGGAATTTGTTTGGATGTAAGCTGCAGGAAGTTGGGTTTTTTTATTGTATATTTGGTTATATTCTTTTATTCTATTTTAATATTATCTGACGGATAGAAGGCTATTCCCCTATGTGCCAGTGGAAGGGATAGTTATGTATTGTTCTTTTTTGTACTCATCTATGCTTGTCCTATTTGTATTCCCTTCTATGTTGTTGTATATGTTGACAATGACCTACGGTCACGCATTTTAATAAACTTGAAACTCTTGGCTGAATAAAAATGGTTGCCTGCCAAAAATGCAAAGACTTGGGCTTTGGTGAACCATGTTCTGGTGATGTAGAGCAGTCACCGAGAACACATCTGCGCACCCTTGCTGTATGGACTTAATATACTGATGCTACATGCAAGAGTCATGCTCCCAGCTGACCTCGAGGGCTGCAACGGTGCGTTGGTGGGTCTTTCAGGTATGCAGGGCTCCTGCTCTTTAGGGCATGTTAGGTCAAAAACAGCGCCTTGAATTGCATCTGGAAAGCTATTGTGAGCCAGGGCAGTATCTGGTATTTGATATACTTTGAAGATCCATTACTCTTTGGGGTTACAGGATTATATTTAAGCCTGAAAATGAGGTCCATGCAGGGAAAATTCTGGGAATCACTGGCACAGGAAGAAAACATGACTTGTTCCAGTCTGCCCAAAACAAGGGAGAGCGCCCAAGGCCCAGGCTAATGCTGTCGACACACTGGACTATCCTTCTTTCCCCCTCTCATTTATATTCCCTAAGCAACGACTCCCCCGTCCTACCTGGCTTACTTCAAGCACGGAACTCATTTCTCCCCTCTCATACTTTTCAGAAACTGCCTGCCCATTTAAATTGTCTGCAACAGAATGAAAATATCTATATGTAACATATGCACATATTTATATAGAGCACCTCCTTTCCCTGCTGTTGGAAGTTATGGTGAGAGGAAACAATACAATCTCTGCCGCAAACCCTTCCATGGAGATCAGTTCAGGATATAAATATACATATGTCCTCAGGCCTTAACAAACAAACACGTTTACTGACAATCCTGTTGATTCCCAATTCACTTCCTTCTCTCAAAATGTACTGCTTTTAAGAACAAAGGCCAGAGGAAATCTGCATAATTCAAAAGAAAAAACAAAACAAAAAACATTTTGTACCTTTAAGCGTTCAAGGTCAGCCTCAATTTTCTGAATGTACTGCATGATCTGGGCACGTGACTCTACAGAGAAACGAGGGCTTGGGGCTTCAGAGCAGGAATCCTCAGCGGCCTCCCAGCAGGAGGCTATGAACTGTTCCACAAACGGCGAGCTCCCTCCGTCTGATGGGACGTCTTGCAGGGAGAGCGGCTGCTGGTGTGCTGAGTCCATAGAGGCGCTGAAGTGAATTAGTGAAGATACCTCCTCGTCGGTGGAGCTCTCCTGTACTGTGTCATATTCCTCGAGGATCAAGTAGTTTCCTGTTAGGCAAAAAGCTACCATTTTAGTAATTCTCAAGAGGCAATGGACTAAGGAGATGACTTGGAGACCTTAAAAAAACACCCAAGAAATTTAGGAATGAAACACTGAATGCACCGCAGAGGCCAGTTCTGCATTGGACTGGACCAAATTAATTCTGAAAGAGGATGGAATATGGGATAGTCTGGTGCTGGGGCAGAGCAGAGAACTCAATTTCCTGTGCTTGATTTGGTGGGTCTCTCTCATACAATCAGAGTCAGAGTTGGGAAAGAAATTTCCCTCAGTTCAGAATAGATGGGGATCTTGGGGGATTCTGCATCACTTATTACCTAGATTAGATATTGTAGAAGAGAAAGCAAATCTGTTCCAACTGGCTGTCACACGCAAGTCTAACATTCAGAATAAACTTATTAGAAGATTCTGTTTTATGCATTCGCTTGCATATACAGTCAACATTACTAGAATGATGATGTAGCATTACTTGGAAGTACAGGCTTCCCGGTGACAAAGGAGAGAACCCACAAAGCTCTGCAAAGGTATCTTGGGGACAAATGGTCCCTTGAGGAGGTTGGAGAAGTCTGATTAAAGATGGTTTAAGGCCTAGTTAATCCTGTCTCAATGCTTTTTTTTTTGGGGGGGAGGGGAGGAGCTGGACTTGATGGGCTTTGGAGGAGCCCTTACAACCCTAGGAATCTATGAGAAAGGACCCCCCCAAAATGGCTCTCTTCAAAAGCATGCAAATTGTCTATGTGCTGCTCATAAAACCATTGAGAGTGGGGTCGGGGTGGGGGGGAGAGCTTTAAAAGGACATTGATGTGCATCATTATTTCACGGGAGATAATGGGTTGGAGAATATAAACTCTAGAGAGATCGCTGCCAGTCTCCTCTTTGCCTGTATAATTTAACATCCCAATAAGCCAGCATGGTCCAATGAGAACAGCACGTGGGCAATTCCCAATCTTCATTCCTAGGCTCTACAGCTGACTCGCTGTGAGCTATGATAAGCCACTAAACCCTTCATGTGTCAGTTTCTCAATTAGCAAAATACCAGGTGTTCTGCAGGTCTGACAAGAGGGAGGAAGAGGGACTATGACTGCACTAGGATCCCAAGCATGAAGGTCCTCGAAAAACAACAAGAATGTTCTTTATATACATAAAAACATGAATGAAATAACAATTGCAAAAATGTGTATACATGCAAAATACCAGAAATCGATTTCAACTTATGAATTCAACTCATGAATACAAACGAAGAGATGATAAATACAAGACAGAGAGAGATCGAGTTGGCCATCCACTAGGTGATGGAGAACAGGAGATAGGATGCCCCCAGCTCCTAGGTTGTACCAGGACCCCAAATTTCTCTTAGTAGGTGTGGTGTTGTGGGAATTAAGTTAGCTATTCTTAAAGCCTCGGTACAGCGCTTTGTATTTCCAGAGTGTTACCTACTGTTACCTGCTCCTGTCGTCCACTCTGACAAAAGGACTTGGAAGATGCCCTGTGCAGTATCGGCAAAGGCCCAAGACACCATGGTGGCAATCCTGGCCAGGAATGTGTTTTCTCTATTCTTACTCGGTCTCTGGACTAAATCAAAACACAAACATCTGGTTCTTGAGCCGGACTGGCCATGGTGCGGTCTAGTTGGATAAGCTCACCTGAGATCCGTAACTGCACCTCCTCCTCCTCCTTCGTTTCTGGGACTTCGCCTTCCGACTGGTTCTCGTCGCTGTGGGCCTCCCGAGCGTCAAAGAAGCGTTCTGCGCTGTCATCGGCGCTCAACCCTTCCGGCTCTGTGGGAGGGGCGCCAGGGCTCATGCTCATCTGGTCCGTTATTAAATTGCTACTTGGCATGGTGTCTCTAGAGTCCAGCGGCACCAATTCGGCTGAAGTCCGGGGGTTGTAACAAGGTGCAGATTCACTAGTTCCGGTGCCAGAGGGTATCTGGCTAGTCCCAGGTTGGTGCATCTTGTTATTGTCAGAGTGTCGCGGTCCACCCTGGACCCCACTCTCTGTCTGGGCCCCTTGAGAAACTGTCCTATACCTGGGAAACCGCTGCCACTCTTCGAGGGGTCCCTTCTCAGACAAGCCCAGCTGTTGCACCAACAATTGCTTCAGCAAGCCCACTGAAAGGAAACGGGGAAGAGTCAACCACCTTTGTAAACCATCCCAAACCTGCTTCTTCCTGCCCTTGCACACAAGCATCTTAACACTACAATGCCTGCTTGGGAACATGTAGATTATGCACCCAGCTCTCCTTAAGTCTCTTGGGGAGGAGTGGGCTACAAGGGAAAGACAGGGGGAGTTATGTAATATTTGGTGCCTACTGTCACATGATCATTGAAAACATTTCACAAATGTGGGAAGGAATGTTACCATTTTACTGAATGGGAAACCAGTGCACAGATCTGCAACCTACCCGCCCAAGATCATTCAGCAAATCAGTTCCCAAACCCCCGCTCTCCCCACTTAAACGGCCATCAGTGTAATGCACACTAGGAAGAACGTCGTATTAAAAAAATACCCAAATTACCCAGGCATTGCGACCACAGGCCAAATCAAAGGCCCTTCTGCAAAAGCAAGGTAAAATTACCTTGCCAGCAACACAAGGTAGGATCTTCTGGTTCTAAACAAACAGAGAGTTGTATCCCGCAAATACAGAATCCACAGATTATACAGAAGGTACTGACTTCAGTTTTGGTTTTATGGCCTCTATGTTCTGAACTCGAACCATTTACAAAACCCATTAGCATACAATGATGCATTAGCAGTCAAGTGATTGGACACAGCTGTAGTGTTTCTTTGAGTTCCTTCCCATCACTTAATATCACCAAGAAATGCTGTCAACTCTCAGAGCAAAACCACTGCACAACTCAACAAGAGCACTCGCAGGAAAAAACCACAACACGATCAATTCCTAGAGGGCCACTCTCTACACCTCAGGGACCAAGACAGATGTTAGGACCCCAGAGTTACCTGCACACTAGTGTGAGCCAATTAGCTTCCTTAGCCTCTTGGTTAATATTTGTTTTGAGTTGCTCAAAATTGGGGGGAGGGGGGTTGTTTTGTGTTTTAAAATACGTTTTTCTTTTCCACCTCTACAAAACAAAGTGAAAAAAGTCACAAGAAAAAGTGAAAGAGAGTTATGGAACACAGGATCCACCATACCCAGGTGCCAACAACCTCGGATGACCTGCTTGAATTGCCCCCACTGGCTCCCAGCTCTGGGGCACCTCAACAACTGGTCTCAGGAGCAGAGAGGAGCACTCCCCCTTAGAGAGAGCCTCCAGCGCTCCACGGGAGGAGCTCTCCTAGCCCAGCTCCTCCCCGAGACGCCCCCTGAGGTGCCGGAACAGCTGTCTTTTTTGAAAGTGATCTCTGAAAGGCTGGTCCCCACCCCTTCCCTGAACTACTAGAGACAAGCTTGTGATTCATCTCTTGGCCACTCCCAAAAATCTGGGACAGGGTTGAAGTTCACAAACCACTATGCCATGCCCCCTCTCTCAAAGTACTTTTGTCTACCCAGAGATAGAAGGGTTTCTGCTACGAAGGGCAGGGACCCATGTTCATTGCAGTTTTTTCCCCATTGGCAGCCATGGGGAAACCATGTTGAACATGGACCCTTGTGCCAAAAATACCGTTTTAGCCCATGGGATCAACTCTGAAAATTCCCTCACAGATTCCCATCAGAGCCCTCCTACCCTTAATGCCATAGTTACTTACAGTTCCTTAGTGCATCCAGTGCCCATTGCTCCTCTGAGATTTGGAAAGGCAGGTCTGGAGCTGTATGTTCGTAGCGCTCAGAAGATTCTTTGATCAGCAGCTCGGGCCGCTGATCTTTCCCGAATTGCCTCTCGGCCACAAGAAGCTCCTCTTCCTCCGACTTTTCAGACATGATGGTTGAAGGAGACTGGGCCTTCAGCATCAGCGGGGACTCTAATCCCAACTCTTTATCTAATCAACAAAAGAGGGATAATCGCTTTAAACATCCAACTATGTATTCTCAGCTGTAAAAATAAACCAACTCGTCACATGGGCAACATCAGAGAAACCAGGGGTGCGCATCCCCCAAATGGTTTGCTGGTTAAGGATTTGAGCCTGCTCAGAATCTCTTTACCCTTCAGTTTCTGGGTAAATTAGAAGACTAGCGAGAATCTCTCAGTCAGCTGGGCCTTGTAGGTCATCTACAGAAGGCTCTTTTGAGCTCAGAAAATCTTTCACTGCAGCAGAAAGATTCCTGCAATGAGAGGAGACACGGACTGGCAGAACTTGCACTGCGTCCTGCAGATTTACTTATCGTTACCTGGACTCTGCAGACTTCTGGCAGAAACAGCCTGCTGCTCTTTCAGCTTTTGCCGTTCCTCCAACTCTCGCTCCTCTCTGCAAGGTAAAGACAAAGTCCAAATGAACCGAGTCGCCCATGTTTCGATAACAGTAAGACCATTCTAAAGGACTATCTTGATTATCCTGCTCAAAAAGCTATATAGGAGAGTTGAAGGAAAAGCAAAGTAAAAAAACCAATGCTACTTACTCACAAGGTCCTGGCCGTGGCAATCGAATCACCCGCCTGGATGTCTTCACTTGCATGGAGTCGGCCATCCGAGCTATGAGGCCCTGCCACCTGCCGGAGACCAAAAAGAAAGGAAGTCTTGAGGTCTGAAGCTTAAGCGGTGGGGATCGATGTCCAGTTTTCAGCTTGTAGAGTGGCCATCATCGGCTGTGCTAGTACAAACACAGCACGGGTCATCTACGAGCACACTTCCATAATTACTGCACTCCGCCCTCAGGGACTACTTACAAATTTACAAAAGATGGCAGCCAGCTTAAGGCGAACAATACAACTTCCAGATTTTGTTGGCGGCCTGCAGTCTGCCTTTGTCTCTCCCTCTGCGGGAGCAAGCCCAGGCTTTAAAGGCTCTAAGCCCCACCCACCTTGCATCATTTCCTGTAGAGGAAGGCCTTGTCCACCCCCTACACAGTTATATAAGGGAACTTGCCTGCCCTTCAGTTACGTTAGCAACCAGCTAGTATAACTGTGGATATTCTTATCAATCAAAATGTCTCATTTCCTAAATTCTCCACCTCAACAATTCCTTGCACCAATGAGTTCTACAGATCAACCATAGATCAATCAACCAATCAATGAATACAGATCAATCAACGCAGCCCACACCACGCTTAACTCTCAGGCACTTCTGTACTCTCAAACTAATAAGAAGGGTCTTAGCAGGAACCTACAAAACATATTGTCATGGAAGGGTCAGTTTACTACCAATTAAAATCAACTGCATTCCCAAAAGTAGAGCTTTCTATGAAACAGAGTGAGACTAAGTTGAATCAAGCTAACAAGCTGGAGGAAAGAGGACAAATTAAAAAGGTGGTTTCCCTGCTGTGGAATTCCAAGTTGGGCAAGATTAGATACATGGATAAATCTACACAAGTCAGAAGTCTGCTACTCAGCTTTGTCTCCAGACCGTTTTAATGAGAACGAACAGAATAGCTGTGAACACGCAGGCACTCCCCAAATGTGGCTTTAATTTCTGCACTTCAAAATTTAATATCCCATTTGAGACGCCAACTAAATGAACAAAAGCTTTGTCACACTGAAGGAGTCGGATGCAAAAGAGAAGTCATCCTAATTGCACCTCGCCTGAAGGATGGACTTGAGAATTTCTTTGTCTGTATTGAACTTTTAAAATTTGTAATTACTGTTTTCCCATTAGAGAACTTGCAGTGCTCGTAAAGAGGTGCCAGAATGACAGCCCTGGAAAGTGAAATCCTTCCTCCGTAGTCTCAGAGCAATCACAGCCATGGAGCGAGACTCTGAAAAGTGCTCCCACACACTTAAGAACCCTTCGGCCTAGAAAAGGTCCATTAAGAACAGGGAGAGTGTTCGATCCCCCTGCCTCTAGTCTCTTAGCAGACTGCCAATAAGAGTGAGCAGCCAAGGCCAAAACTGGTGGTAGTTTCATGTGATAGAACACCGCAAACCACCAACACAATCCCACCTCATGCAGACACACTTACGGCAATTTTTGCTCAATTAAAGACTTGCAGTTCCTTTCACACCTACAGCCAGGGACTTGTGTTTCCTGCGTGTGTGACAATGGGGGAAACGCACCGAATGCAAGTCCCTGCCTACGGCAACAGAAGGAGACTAATCTCCTTACTGATTCCCTGAGACGGCATTTGCCAGAACCACCGCAATTACAAGATACGGGGATACCAAAATGGTACTGCAGTATGTGTCAAGCATTCACATGTGAGCCATCCACATCACCATCTCCTCTACACCAAAGTTCACAAACCTGGACCTTCCCATTAGCTATACAATTAAGAAGGTTGCGTAACCGATAGCCCATGCCATGCAAGTAAATCCAAGCAGGCATGAGCACAGCAATGCTGGAAAAAGACCAGTGCCGACAGAGGCTTAGACGTATCATAGTGCTTGTGATGATATTGTGTTACAACACAATCCCAGGAAACGCAGGTTCTAGGACTCTGTGTAGAGACGCAGGACGAGTTGATCAATTTATTCAGCTGCGTCTGATTAGCCCTAATCCACAGGGACAAAAACAAATTCAGGCAAGACGAGAAAAATGTTGCCTTTCTTATTACAAAGAAACCCTCTAGAAGCTGCCTGAATGAGCATTATATTTATTCGTCCTAAGCACAGAAGGAAAATGGTGGCGAGTTCTAGACATCAACCCAGCATTGCACGTGCATGCAACATAACCTCAAAGGGAGAATGAGTAAACAGATGACGTAGGCCATTTGCAAATCTCATTACTTTGGTGAACTGAAGCTAAGTCACAGGCACCAGGACATGAGTGTCATTGCTCTCATCGACAGGTGACAACTACAGTGCAGCAGCAGAGAGAGCCAAACCCATCGCTTACGCGTTCTTTTCCGAAACAGTCTGTGCCATCAATTCATAAATCTGGGCCCCATTTTCTGACATGGAGATGACGAAAAAAGCTTTGTTATCTGGAGGAAGACAGGAAGTCAAGTCATTTAATCAGTTTCTTTGTCTACCAAGTTTTATTTGCGGTTCCCTAAACCCAGGCAGATTCTTTGCAGTGTTCCTTGATGGGTAAAACATGATAAAACAGCCTTCCCAGTGAACTACAGGTATCTAAAAAGGTTTTCAATTCTCCAGTACAAACATGGTTTAGGTTTCAAAGTCTGAGGCTTGACAGAACAAGAAAATAGTTACTGTTCCCTGCATCAGTCCACCCCCCCTGCCATGCATTGTCTACATCACCTTTTCTCCAGGAGTCCAGCTCATGAGCACTATTTAAAGCCAGCCTTGCCTCCTTGAGGAGGAGGCTGTTTACTGGGGATGACTGACGTACACCGAAGCAGTCAAGGAATGGAGGTAGACATCCTGAATCCCAGTCATCAGGGGGGATTCTGCCCCCTTAGTGCAGGGGCAGGGAACCTCTGCCATGCAGTCCATTTCCAGCCCATAGAGCCTTCTCCTATCTCACCTTTAACGTGGCCTGCCTTCCTTTGAGGCCACTGTGAAGGTGAGAAAGAAGGAGGTACCGTGGGGTGAGCTCCAACCCCGTAGAGCACTCCCGCTGCAGCCATACCCCCGCACCCCCCGAGCAGTCTGGTCTGGGGCTACAGGTCACAAGTGCCGTGCAGAAAGTGTAGCCCCAGCTCAGACTGCTCTGGGGGGGGACGGGGGGCGGCGGTATGCCCTCCCCACCCCCTCTCAAGCTCTCCTTGTGTGGCCACATTCCTGCAGACTGCTCGCAGCATGGCCCTGACTGTCACAGGAAGCTCCGGCTCTGGGGAAAAAAAAATACAAATCCAACTCATGGGTGGAGAGGACCTTCGCCCCACCCTTGCTGTAGACAAAAGAAAGAAAAGCCTTTCTGAGCCCCCAAGTTATGCCCCTTAGTTTCACAAACCCGGGGACGGGGGAAACCTCTTCCCCTCCAGGGGCCACATTGTAAATAAGCACAAGTTCCAAGGGCCACAAAGAAGTTGGGCTTAGGAAAAAGAGGGTCCAAATCATAGGTCTCTGCCATGTTCTCTGTAAAGCGCCAGGTACATCGCTGGTGCTGTATAAATGCTAATAATAATAATTATCTCTGCTCCCTTTTCCCTGAACTCTGTCTTTGGGGACAAGAACAGCATCCCGGGGCCAGATCCAGGGACTGAAAAGAGGTCCATATAAAAATGAGCTGTGGGCCGCATTTGGCCCCTGGGTCTGAGGGTCCCCACCCCCTGCACTAACCCGTTGCCACCTGCCGAACCATCACCGTGTTGAGCTTGATGACAGGACTGAAGATGTGTTTACTGTCCGAGGTGGATGCCAGGATTGTACTGTGACACCTCAGCACCAGTCTATCATCCTGCTTCTGCAACAGCACCAGAATATCTTCCAAAAGGAGCGTGTAGAGATCTGCACGGGACAGCAAGAGGCCACATCACATTCTGAAGCACACGGGGAGGGGAGAAGAGTCACATTTTCTATCCTGCATGTGGAGCCGGTAATCAGCACCACGCTCTCTCGGCAAAGCTCTTGCAAATCTTTTCTGCATCAGAGCTACGGATGGGATTTGATCGGCCCATGACTGACTGCTGTGTCCCTGCATGATCTTAATGAGACTCCAGCACATTTCAGAATTGATAAGAATAGTTTAATCAGCTCAGAGAAACACGCATCCTTATTCTACGTAGCAGCAGAATTCATAATTGGGAGTGGCACATTCACCTCTTCATCCCCTTCTCCCCCCACAATCAATTACAAACCCCCGTGCAAGTCAGCTGCTAGGGACAGGACTCACCAATTGTCTTGTCCCGATTTACCTTCCAGGTCAGAGGCCCCTCATGAATCATCTTCCTCTTGGTTAAATCAAGATTCTATGCGAAACAGAATTAGAATTCATAAAGAGGTCCACAGCGCAAATCAAGGGAACAGTCTTGGAGATCTTTGAGGGTAGAGGAGATCATGGTGACAACTTAAAAAAGCTCCAAGGTCGATTCTGCTTTACCGTGCCCTCCCTAAATCTACACACAATATAAACTGCAACTCAGCCTGCCACTTAGAGGCCAAGTTTCATCTAGTTCTCCCATCCTCATCTAGCACAAGCCAGTGGGATGGTGGCTGGAAGAAGGTTGTCTGTAGACAAAGCACACTAGCCAGATTGCTGCAGTAAATGATCGATGGTAAGCGGACACAAGAAGACTGAGTGTAGCCCTTCGTTTCTAATTTAGAGGGGAGGAACATTTCCCCCACTCAGCAGCCACTTGAAAAAGGAGTACAAAGTGAAAGGAACACAGAGCAGTTTCGGGCAGGGGTGCCTAAGCACCGCATTCAGGAAGAGGAGGGTCCAGATCATGAATCTGTCCCCTTTTCTTGGGTGCATATCCTGAGCTCTGCTTTCTACCCTGGGCTCAATCTTTTAGTCGGGGGGGGCAGCATGAGATCCAGGAACCAGAAAGGTGACAAATAAAAGCCATTTGGCTCTTGGACCTGAGGGTCCTCATCCCTACTCCAAGTAATGGGTTTGCAGTTTATAAGACTAGACGGACATTCCTCCCCAATTGGAATGTTGAGTTGAGGCTCTAACTTATACCGTGGTGGGACATGACCGCATAGTTAAGGTGGAGAAAGCTAGCTGCTGAAACACCAAAACTTTAAACCCTAAGAACTGCTAAACCCTTGAAGATAACATTTTGAAAATTGTTGTGTGGGGTACTCTTATGGTCATGCAAAGTTAGGAAGGTTTTGTGGTGGCAGGGAGAGGACGGTGTCTGTATTTCTTGGGTAAATGGAACTACTTTCAAGCATCATAGATCTAAAAAAATCCAAGTGTCAAAAGTCTCAAACCTTTACTGCCATCCAACATCTCTTTACAAAATTACAGGCTACAGGACCAAAACTACCGAGAAAACTCTCCTTCTACGCAAAGATTTCCTGTACAGACATGAAATATTTTTTCAGTAAACTATACGTTTGTAATTTGCATTAATCAATGTCGGTGCATGTGGGTTGCAACCACGCCTGCATGCTGCAGGCAAAGACACGTGAACCCGTTTTTGATGATGTGCTGAACTTCATAAAATGTTGGTGAGTCTTCCAAGAATTTTCCCAGCTTGTGGTATTTAAAAGTTCTTGCTAGGAGAAGGAGCAACTTTCCTGAGTTGTTCTTCCCATGCCTCAGAATTTACAAAGAGCACCAGCACGCTTAGAACTTCTGAGAGTTGTTAGCATCCTAGCTTGCAGAGTCGTTTTTTGGTATACAAAAGATATTTACAGTGAACTCCACGATTCCTGAAATGAAAGGCTGTGGACTCATGTAAGCAAACTAGCGAACACAGCGTCAGATGGCACATCATCTGGTAACGTATATGCAGACTTTAGAGCTTAACTGTTTTCAGATGGAAATGGTTTGCTTTACAATAAAAGAGGTAGAAAGAGAGGTTCAAAATCTAGCACAAAATAGAAACAAATCAAAGCAGGGCTGAACAAGAACATGAGAAAATTCGTGATTTCAAGAACCGGGACTGACATCTCAGTCCCGCAGCGAGTTCTCGGACAATAAAATCAAATCATTGCATAATGGTCACCAGACTGCTTTGCGCATGCACAAAACAGCCACCACCCTTAGCCATCATGATGGCAATAGCGTTTTGGTTTGAACTGCCATTTTGGTTAAGAGGAGCAGCCATTTTGCACATATGCGATGATTTTTTAATTTGTTTTTAAAATTTTATTTTCTCACCGAGAACTTGGCAAAACAGTCCCGGGATTTTGACTAGAGTCTCACTTTTTGCAAGATCTCGTTTCAGCCTTAAATCAAACTTAAATATATATGAAGTCACTATTGTGGCTGCGCAATCACTTCCGCTCCGTCACTCACCCTGAGCTCATCTAACATAGGGAACTCCGACTGCTTCAAGCAGGACAAGTCAAGGCGGCGCTGGTAATCTTCCAAATGCTAAGGAGAAGAAAGAGGAAGCCAGTTAGGTTAACTTGGGTCAACTCACTGCGGCTCAGCATTACAGCATCTCTTGCCTGTAAAAGCGCATTCTCATAGCCAAGGGCTCCTCTAACCCAGAAGGAGACATGGAATATTCAGCATCCTCTAAAGTCACAGAAGCAGCAAATCCACAAGGCTCTTGGTGCTCTCTCTGTCTCACAGAAGAGATGGGTAAGATGCTGCCCACTTCTCCAGTTAGAAACCTTTTTCAGGGCTTACCCAAGGAGGAGCTGAAGAAGGAGGCCTTGCCCTTGGGGACTTGGAAGACAGAGCCTGGGTGGGTGGGGAGATCTTGGCCCTAGAGGTCTGGAATGACTCCATAGTACCAGTCAGAATAGGACGGCTGGAGATGCTCGTCAATCTCTTGTCAACCTCCTTGGCAGAAGGATCCAGATATTCCTCCAAAAGAGCACCTTAGCCTGGAAGGGACCCAGCGCAAGTTGCCATCTAGAAAGCATGTCGGTGTGCTACGCTTTAATTAAGAGGTTTCTCCTAGAAACCGAGGTGCATGGAAGAGAGCGATTATATCAAGAGAGAAATTGGTCATAAAAGCCAGAAAAACTGAACAAAAAGCTGGATCCACTTCCCAACAGATCTGTCCAGCTTAGACTTAGTCTGAAGAAAGCTACACGGAGGAACGACCCAGGACAAAGAAGCCCAAGCAAAGAATAGCAAGGAGTGATCCAAGCATCCCCCTTTTCAGCAGTGACTTGAATCTGAAATCTACTGGGGGACGTGGTCTTCTTCACAAGGGAGAAAATGCAGAAGCCCATTCTGGGAATGGTATTAGGTTTTCTCCTTTAAATTTACTTTAGTTATTTATTTATAACATTTGTATCCTGCCCCTCCTGCCTCAGAGAGCTCAGGGCGGCTAACAATATAATTAAAAATACAGTAAAAATATAACAACAATATAAATCACAAAAGTATAAAACGTTAAAAACATACAAATAGTGTCACAGAACATCAACCCCCACCCCCAACCTTCCCCTCCACCAAACGCCTTGTGGAAGAGCCAGCTCTGACGCTGACAGTGGGACACAAGGTGGCTTGAGCTACGGCGGAAATCCGCCGGGAGAGAATTCCACAGCACTGGAGAGGCTGCCGAGATTGCCCGCCCGTCGGTCCCCACCACGTCTATAGTGGGGAACCCCCAGGAAGGCAGCGCCCGAAAACTGCAGGGGCTGCCCAGGGAGTGAGGCGGTCACTCAGGTAGGCAGGGCCCAGACCATTTAGGGCTTTCTAGGTCAGCTCCAGCACCTTGAATCAGGGCTGGAAGACTACAGGCAGCCAGTGTAGTGCCCAGAGCACCTGGCACTTATATGGAGTGATTTTGCCAAGGGGTGGGTACGCATCTCCTGAGTGCCCTCTACTCCGAATCCCCAAGTTGCCAAGGCAAGGGAAGAATCTTGACCGGAAACATGGGCAGTGCCTGCTCCGTATGTTCTAAGAGGCATGGCTGGTACCACAAACTTGGGTGAGTTGCCGTATCTGTGATGCTTGGAGAGCTGAATACCCACATGACACCATCCGGGTTAGAGGAGCCTTTATATAGGAGAACACTTCTTTGGGGGAGTTAGGAAGTTTTCGGATTTCTGCTCTAGAAGCCATGCGAGATGCACAATGAATCTTGCTCCTTTGACTACGGTGCCGGAACTTTCTGGGTGTCTCCTACACTAACTGCCTCTCTTGATCTTCCCATCTCCACTGATCTCCTTCCCACTTACCTGCTTATTCTCTGCCTCTTTGACAGCCTGGTTCACGTAGTTAAGAATCTGGCGACAGTGATCTGCTGCTCTCTTCACTTTCTCCTTCTCCTCAGGTTGCTCTGAAACAAGACAAGAAGCTCAATCAAAAGGTGATCTCTGAGGAGACAAAGGCCAAGTTGAATCTAACACAACACGCTAGCCACCAGTTTAAAGCTAGAACTTGCAAGACGTAAATACAAATCCTGCACTCAAAGTATCAGGGATGAATCCCATATAATGAGAGCCAGTGTGGTGTAATGGCTAAGTTAATGAATTAGTTAGTTTATTAATTGCTTGACCCTAGGGTCATTGCATAAACATACACACAAATACAAGCGACAGCACGTACAAATAAAACAGTAAGAAACATGCCAGAAAAATATACAATCAATAAAGTATATTAAAAAGGAAAAGGAAGAAAAACAAACACACACAGGACTCTTCCAAGATTATTATACCAACAGTCCTCTTTTAGGAAACCTAATCAAGGATCTCATCAGGCCACACTGTCTCCATGAAGCGGTTGGGCAACCTAATCTACAGGCAAAAAATGTTAGGAACCTGTCCCTGCTTACAAATGCCTGTACTAAAAAAACCGACACTGCGTCCAGAAGTTTCTGGTTGGTATCCTGTAGAAAAATACACAATAGATCGGAATGTGTCCTACCAGGAAATTTGTCTATATGCGGGCGCAGAAATTTTGTGCAGGGCGGATCATAGAGGTGGCAAGAGAATAAAACATGAGCCACTGTTTCCATCTCCAGGCGGTCGAATGGATATAGCCTATTCCCAAACGGGATACCAGAGTAACGGCCCTCAAGGAGACAGGTGGGAAGCACATTTAGCCGGGCACCAAAGAGAAGGGAGAGACACCTGGCCGAATACGAGGAGGCTAAATAGGAAGCCATAACACCAGGATTTGGGGCAACATGTTTGTAGTGAGCCAAAGAAACAAAAGCATTGGCCACAGCCCTATCCTCCTGGTAGCCGATATCTTCAATCCTAGCAAAGGCCTCTCTCCTAGCACTGGCTAGTTGAGCACTTTGCAAAGAGTCAATAGAGTCCCCAACCAGCTACTTGATTAGTCACCCTCTTGACCAAAGAAGAGACAAAATGATCCAATGGAATAAGGGTCAAGAGCCCCGACTGAACACTTTGATGAAGGCGAAGCCAAAGCTGTACCACCTGTTTCCAGTTTACCTTATCCCAAGCAAGCTGCCCAAATTCAATTCTGGTAGCTACAGAGGGGGTCCCATTTGGGATACAGATCAAAGATCTATAAGACTTAACCTGACAGGCATTAAGTGTAGAAGAGCAATTTAAGGCCCAAATAGCCCACCCCCCCAAGAAATTGTGCACGGCTTTGGCATCTATAACTTTAGTGGCACAGATGAGACGGCCGTGCACTCTGTTAAGGGCCAAGTTCCGATGACAAGACCAGCCAAGCGAAGAGTGAAACAAGAGGCCCAAATACTTGTAGGATTTGACCTGAGCTATGGGGTGCACATCTATATGCCAATGATGGATTTTTTTCCCCCTCCCAAAAACAAGAACTTTAATTTTCTTATAATTGATCATTAATCTATTGCTCATGCAATAATCTGAAAGTTCTTGTAATTGTCTATCCAGCCCCACCTTAGTCTGGGACAAGATGACCGCATCGTCTGCGTAAAGCAGACATCCCAAGGAGTACGAGGCCAGTTTGGGGGGGG
>QEPC01009472.1:8421499-8458447 GCA_003113815.1 Sphenodon punctatus | reverse complement strand
AAACCTCTAGAATCCTTATCATGGGCAGCTTTAATCAAAGAATCCCAGATTTTGGTAGTATGGGCAGTCTTCTTACGTCTTATCAGCAGGCGGTACTGCTTTTTTAGGTTAAAGAACTCAGGTAGCAGCCCATTCGCCAGGCCCCTCCTATACTGATGCCAGTTGGAGCTTCACTAATCTGTACTCTTGGTCATACAAGGTGCGCCTCTGGCCATACTCCTCAGTTTCCCACCCTGATGTCCTGGAGATCGAGCCAGACTAGACCTCAAAAGGGAAATAAGCCTGACATAGTCCTCAGCATGTCTGGCGGCGGGGGGGTAGGTGGGGTGTGTGTGTGTAGGGCCTACAGCTATATCCCTAATGTCCAGACATGGGGGAAAATTCAAAACCACCCCAAGTTCTTCCTGAGTTCACTAGACCATGGCTGTCTGAGGAACCTAATACAGTCCTCATTGGAGGCATCTCCAGTGGCCCTCAATGGCTCTGCTAGAGCCATGTTTAACATACAACAACAACAACAAGGGAAGATGATCACTATAAGTTTCTTGGCCCACCATAAAACTAATTAAACAGGGGATCAGGCTAGGTGACACTGCAGTATAATCAACCACACTATACCCTTGATGGGAGACAAAGGTAAATTCCCCGTCAAGGTCCCCGGGGAAAGTCCCATTTAGGAGCTGCAAATTGGCATTGGCAATCAAGGTTGCCCATCTGATCCCAGATACATTTAGAAATTCGTCCTTAGAACAACGATTTAGGATCCCCACACCAGGACTAAGTGAAGGGCAATGATTCAGCAAGGCCTCTGTGTCGGAGCCCAAACGAGCGTTTAGATCTCCGGCCAGAAGAAGAAAAGCTAGAGGATATTTGTCCTGGAGGGCCTGGACAAACTCCTCCAGTAGAGTCCAGAACTCCGCACGAAAGGTAGCAGCATTAACAGGAGGGATATAGACAGAAATGAAAATATACAACTTCTGGTCAAGCCTCCCTATCACAGCTATAGCGATGGGAGATAACACAGCAGAATCCACCAACCTGACCCCCAAGCTGTTTGCAATTAGGCAAACTATCCCCCCACAAGCATGACCACGGCTGGCGTAAGGAACGGCTGGAACCCCATAAGAATGGAACCCATCCAGTTCAATGATTTCTTGACTCCAAGTTTCTGAGAGAAAGATGATGTCACAATCCCTAAGGAACTGCACAAATGACTCATCCTGAATTCGGGAGCACCGCCCTGGTTCCACACACAAATACTAAAAGAAGGTGGCCAATCCTGAGCCTGAAGTTGATGTGGAAGTTCTCAACACGGATTGGTCCCATCATCCAGTGCTGGCTCCTGAGGACACTGCGAGGAGGAACATATTACCTCAGAAGAAGATGGACCAGACATATTAATCTGGGGAGGTACTAAAGTTGGCAATAATAAGTTGTCAAAAGCAGAGCACCCCGGGGATTGAAAGGCCTCCCCAAGAGTGGGAGCTAGGGCTGTAGTCTCGGCGGTACAATGACCTACCTCTACGCTATCTCCTGCCAGGATTTCCGACAACAGACCTCTCCCTCTTTCAATCCCCTGGGCAAGAGTCTGTAATCTGACCTGAATAGAAGATGGCTGGAGGACAGATTCCGACAGGCTCTCGCCTGGGACCGACTCGTCTCTCTGCAATCCCGGGGCTGAGGCTGAGGACACTAAAGGCTCTGTCTGATTTTTGCCTAAACGGGGAGCAACAGGGTGGATAACCAGGTCTTTAAAGACTTCACCTACATGGACTCCCCATGTAGATATTAGATGAGCCTGTGAAAGCACTCTGGTTGCAAAGTGGGGCATCCTAAAAAACATAATAATTCTCTGGACATATCTATGGGGAGCAACTCAAGTGTGACAATAGCCCCAGGGGGAATCCATCTCATAATTTGTTCCACATAGTGAGCTATTGCAATTTTGGAATTCCAGGCAGGAAAAAACCCATTTAGCAGGGGCTGAATTCTAAAAGCTACTGCTCCAACAATAGGTACTAGTCTACATGGATTATAAAACGTTTTGTAGCTATGCTCCATCGCAGGCACATGGCCAACAACTGAAGACTTTTCTCCGTCAGCACCAGTTTTACCTGGCCCCAGCAAGGGGGGGAAATCTCGCTGGAGCAGCGGGGATAAGTTAGAACTCAAAGCCATTGAAACCCCCTTGCCTTGGGACTTAAGTTCTGCCAAGTCACTAGCAATGTTCTGCAACTGTCCATGTTGCCCCTGCAACAATGTTACAATCTCCCCAAGAGTCTGAGAAAATTGGTTAGTTAACGACTCTAGCAGGGAACACTGTCTATTAAGCAGTTCACAACATGTGCGGTTTAGCATAGCAGGGGAAGAGTCGCCATCTGAAGCTAGGCTTGGCGTCCCCTGAGCCAAAAACGGGTCCAAGCAAGTTGGTTCGGGCTCTGGACTACTCAAACCAAGAGATGACTCCCCCAAACCTGCACCAGCTGCAGGCTCCTCTATGAAGGAAGCCTCAGCAAGGGGACGACCAGCTTCACCCACCAGAGTTTCATGTTAGGAACGGAGAAAACGAAAGTTTTCAAGTGAACGCTGGCTGAGCGAAGGTTGCGCAGGATTAAACGGGGCCACCTGGCCCCTTTTCTTCCTGGCGGCACCCTTACCAGCCATAGCGGAAAATCGGAGAAATGGAAGCGTCATCTGAACAAAAAGGGGTGCTCCTATGCTCCGGCAGCCGGAGGTGAGTGCGTCCTTCACTCAGTCCCGGGAAATCCAATGGCCCAACGCGCAGATGAATCGCCCAACCACACCCCACTCGCTGCTCATCAACAGAATCTCCCCTGTCACTCCTGAGGCCGCTCCACTTCGAGCAACGCTGGGCAGCAACGGGTCCTGCAAGCTCTTCGGGGTGCAGCTTCAGATCCAGCAGCAAATTTCTAACATTCCCTCAAAGGCCCAGCAGGTGGAAAGCCCCGGTATGTCTGTTCCCCAGGAGCCGCTGGCAACGTGGTGTCTGCTGCGGTATCTGTCTGGCAGAAGGGCCCCCGGGCACTCCAGCCCAGCCAACGGCCCCAGCCAACAGCCGACACAAGTTAGGCATTGCCCTTTGGGCTAGCGCCCACAGGGCCCTGCCCTGGGAGTTGTTACCTGGGGAAGGGAGGGAAAAGCAGAGCGACAGCAGTCTCCTCCAGTCAAGACAGCCCCAGTCCCCCCAGCACCAAACAGAGCTTGCAGCTCATAATGGCTAAGCAAGCAGTACCTGAACCGGGAGATAGGGCGGGACTGTGGTTCAAGACTTGCCTTAGCCAGAAACTCACTGGGTGAGCTTGGGCCAGTCACAATATTCTCTCAGCCTAACCCACCTCACAGGGTTGTTGTGAGGATTAAAAGTTATGTTTATTAGTTTGATGTAAAGCGCTCCGAGTGCCATGACAGGGGGCACTATATAAAAACAAAGATTATTATTTTTATTATTATTCTAATGCAAAGGACAGATCTGAGAATTAGCCACAATGGGCCCAATCCATGCTTAGCACGTGCAATGCTAGCACAGTTATGTGAGCAAAGCGTAAGCTGGCACCACTAGTAGCAGCGCAATGGTACCAAACACGTAACAGGATAGACTCTTATTAAGCTCACTGACAAAAAGGACAAAAAAACAGAAAAAGAAAAAAAAAAGTTATCCACCAGAGCAAAGTTTCAAACCCTAGTCTCATCCAAAAGAAAATTCTGAAAGGAGAAAAGAGATTGCTAACATGCCATTTGAGCTCCCAGTGCAGTCAACAAAGTATGGAGAGGAACTGGCAAAATCTTATTTATGTTCTGGCTAAAGCAGTGGAGGAGGTGGCTCCATGGGAAGTATATTAACACCGCATACCACGGAGACTAAATCTCACTCTTCCACAGTGCTATAGATTGCACATTACTTGGCAAAAATTACTGCAAGTAGGAGCAAAAAACAAGAGCTACAACAAAAAAAACCTAACCCTGCAACAAAGGGTTTTGTTTTTTAATTAGCAAATATAGAAAAATTACATGAAGTTACTGAAAGAGAGATTTTTCTAAGAGAGGAGGAAAACGAACCATGCCAAAGAAAACACCCCACACCACACGATAGGACTGATCTACAGCAGGAGCGGGGGAATGTGTTCCCTCCTCCCAGGAGCCACGCTTGAAAACGGGTACAAACGTCAACAGCGCTGAGGATGGGGGAGCTTATGGGGTGCGCACAGGAAGAGGAGGGTCCAGATCATGGATCTGTGCCGTCCGTCTGTCCCCTCCCCTCTCTGCTCCCTTATCCTGAACTCAGTCTTCCACAGTGCTTGGGAGTAGGAAACACATCCAGGGGCCAGACCTAGGTACTGGAAAGGAATCCAATAAAAACGTGGCTACATCTGGCCCCCAGGCCCAAGGTCCCCTACCCCTTGCCCTACGGTGCTGAAACTACAATATGTATTTCAGTTAGTTAGATTTTTAGAACATCCAATCGTTTTTTGTCCAATTGACGAGAGAAAAATGGAACAATGAGTGAAAAGGACAGCATAAGCAGCCACCACATTCATCTAGCATAAGAAAGGGCTAGTCGCGTGTGTTTGACTGTCCTAGCCCATTCTCATTTACTGAGATGAGGCCAAATTATAAATCAGTTAATTTGCAAGTGAAAAAACCCACAAAAAACTGGAACGTTAAGGATGATCGACCACAAAGTGTATTTTATTCATTTATTTTGTCAGCTACAATTTAGTTTTATTTGTGATCATAGCAGTAAGTGTCATGTATTTTGTACGACTAATAAAAGCTTAGGAAAACTGAGATCTCACTGTAGCCGACATCCTATTAAACCTCTCCTGAAAAGAACGGGAGAGAGAGAGAAAGAGAATCGACGCATCGCCAAGATTGCAGTGCTGTGCATTGTCATGAAGTACAGAACAGCAAGACCCATTGGTGGGCGGACACGAACTTCTGGGTAAGTGTACAGATCATTGTTCCTATAGCGCACAAGGGTGGAAGGGCAGCAATATAAAAATAGGTTTTAATTGGCATGCGCTGTGGAGAGAAAGCTTTTACAAATGCACCCTGTATCAACCACCCAGACATGAACAAAATGGCTGTATTAAAATGCCTAAGATGCTTATTTTTTTGTATTAAGGGAAAAAGTAGGGCATCTCTGAGATTGGGAATGGGACCAGAGTGTGTCTGGAGACAGTCTGTGCAGCACAAGGGAGCCAAGCCAAAGTATGAAGAGTTAAGTCAGGGACTCGGAGGGGTGGCTGATGTTGGAAGCATGTAGCTATGAGAGGTGTCTCTTTAGGAGTCAGACTTATTTTGAAGAGCTGCCAAGGTTGCATGCCCCAAGCACAACGGTTTGCTAGCAGAAGTTTTCTACCTGAGTACTTTGCGATATTATCCAGCAGGAGGGGATATTTCGTCAGCCTCTGCATCTCGGTGGGAATGATATCCTTCAGCTGCAGCCGGCGACACAACGGATTACTCTCTGCATCCTAAAATTAAACAGCGTAATAACTGCATTTGTCATTTTTATTAAGACTATAATTACCTGAACATGTACCATCTATTCATCATATAAACGTCTATTACTTCACATTTCCGGTAATTAGATACAAGGCAAGAAATGCCAAGATTTATCATTCAGACAACACATCTCCATCCCATTTGCAATTACATATAGGGAAGACTCATCACAAAAGCAGCAGCTCCCTTCCCTCATTACTTCACGTGGACCCGGTATCATCTGTAATCAATCTCCGTCACTGACTTACGGAAAAGACAGCAGCTTAGTCTTCCACGCTAGGGAGAAAGTACACTATATTTTTCAAAAAAACTCTTTGGTCCTGAGAGCTCCCAGTCAGCAGAAGCGCGGATAATGTTCTCATCTCCAGATGCCCCAAGTGCAGAGACCCTTCTCCAGTTAGATAGGTACATCCCTCTTCTAACCACAGCATGACAGCGCCTTGAGATCTAGTCGGCCAAAGCACCTATGNGCTCATAATGGCTAAGCAAGCAGTACCTGAACCGGGAGATAGGGCGGGACTGTGGTTCAAGACTTGCCTTAGCCAGAAACTCACTGGGTGAGCTTGGGCCAGTCACAATATTCTCTCAGCCTAACCCACCTCACAGGGTTGTTGTGAGGATTAAAAGTTATGTTTATTAGTTTGATGTAAAGCGCTCCGAGTGCCATGACAGGGGGCACTATATAAAAACAAAGATTATTATTTTTATTATTATTCTAATGCAAAGGACAGATCTGAGAATTAGCCACAATGGGCCCAATCCATGCTTAGCACGTGCAATGCTAGCACAGTTATGTGAGCAAAGCGTAAGCTGGCACCACTAGTAGCAGCGCAATGGTACCAAACACGTAACAGGATAGACTCTTATTAAGCTCACTGACAAAAAGGACAAAAAAACAGAAAAAGAAAAAAAAAAGTTATCCACCAGAGCAAAGTTTCAAACCCTAGTCTCATCCAAAAGAAAATTCTGAAAGGAGAAAAGAGATTGCTAACATGCCATTTGAGCTCCCAGTGCAGTCAACAAAGTATGGAGAGGAACTGGCAAAATCTTATTTATGTTCTGGCTAAAGCAGTGGAGGAGGTGGCTCCATGGGAAGTATATTAACACCGCATACCACGGAGACTAAATCTCACTCTTCCACAGTGCTATAGATTGCACATTACTTGGCAAAAATTACTGCAAGTAGGAGCAAAAAACAAGAGCTACAACAAAAAAAACCTAACCCTGCAACAAAGGGTTTTGTTTTTTAATTAGCAAATATAGAAAAATTACATGAAGTTACTGAAAGAGAGATTTTTCTAAGAGAGGAGGAAAACGAACCATGCCAAAGAAAACACCCCACACCACACGATAGGACTGATCTACAGCAGGAGCGGGGGAATGTGTTCCCTCCTCCCAGGAGCCACGCTTGAAAACGGGTACAAACGTCAACAGCGCTGAGGATGGGGGAGCTTATGGGGTGCGCACAGGAAGAGGAGGGTCCAGATCATGGATCTGTGCCGTCCGTCTGTCCCCTCCCCTCTCTGCTCCCTTATCCTGAACTCAGTCTTCCACAGTGCTTGGGAGTAGGAAACACATCCAGGGGCCAGACCTAGGTACTGGAAAGGAATCCAATAAAAACGTGGCTACATCTGGCCCCCAGGCCCAAGGTCCCCCACCCCTTGCCCTACGGTGCTGAAACTACAATATGTATTTCAGTTAGTTAGATTTTTAGAACATCCAATCGTTTTTTGTCCAATTGAC
Source organism: Sphenodon punctatus (assembly GCA_003113815.1). NCBI lineage: Eukaryota > Metazoa > Chordata > Lepidosauria > Sphenodontia > Sphenodontidae > Sphenodon > Sphenodon punctatus. The sequence continues at coordinate 8,451,178 of QEPC01009472.1, read as the reverse complement.
GAGAGAAAAATGGAACAATGAGTGAAAAGGACAGCATAAGCAGCCACCACATTCATCTAGCATAAGAAAGGGCTAGTCGCGTGTGTTTGACTGTCCTAGCCCATTCTCATTTACTGAGATGAGGCCAAATTATAAATCAGTTAATTTGCAAGTGAAAAAACCCACAAAAAACTGGAACGTTAAGGATGATCGACCACAAAGTGTATTTTATTCATTTATTTTGTCAGCTACAATTTAGTTTTATTTGTGATCATAGCAGTAAATGTCATGTATTTTGTACGACTAATAAAAGCTTAGGAAAACTGAGATCTCACTGTAGCCGACATCCTATTAAACCTCTCCTGAAAAGAACGGGAGAGAGAGAGAAAGAGAATCGACGCATCGCCAAGATTGCAGTGCTGTGCATTGTCATGAAGTACAGAACAGCAAGACCCATTGGTGGGCGGACACGAACTTCTGGGTAAGTGTACAGATCATTGTTCCTATAGCGCACAAGGGTGGAAGGGCAGCAATATAAAAATAGGTTTTAATTGGCATGCGCTGTGGAGAGAAAGCTTTTACAAATGCACCCTGTATCAACCACCCAGACATGAACAAAATGGCTGTATTAAAATGCCTAAGATGCTTATTTTTTTGTATTAAGGGAAAAAGTAGGGCATCTCTGAGATTGGGAATGGGACCAGAGTGTGTCTGGAGACAGTCTGTGCAGCACAAGGGAGCCAAGCCAAAGTATGAAGAGTTAAGTCAGGGACTCGGAGGGGTGGCTGATGTTGGAAGCATGTAGCTATGAGAGGTGTCTCTTTAGGAGTCAGACTTATTTTGAAGAGCTGCCAAGGTTGCATGCCCCAAGCACAACGGTTTGCTAGCAGAAGTTTTCTACCTGAGTACTTTGCGATATTATCCAGCAGGAGGGGATATTTCGTCAGCCTCTGCATCTCGGTGGGAATGATATCCTTCAGCTGCAGCCGGCGACACAACGGATTACTCTCTGCATCCTAAAATTAAACAGCGTAATAACTGCATTTGTCATTTTTATTAAGACTATAATTACCTGAACATGTACCATCTATTCATCATATAAACGTCTATTACTTCACATTTCCGGTAATTAGATACAAGGCAAGAAATGCCAAGATTTATCATTCAGACAACACATCTCCATCCCATTTGCAATTACATATAGGGAAGACTCATCACAAAAGCAGCAGCTCCCTTCCCTCATTACTTCACGTGGACCCGGTATCATCTGTAATCAATCTCCGTCACTGACTTACGGAAAAGACAGCAGCTTAGTCTTCCACGCTAGGGAGAAAGTACACTATATTTTTCAAAAAAACTCTTTGGTCCTGAGAGCTCCCAGTCAGCAGAAGCGCGGATAATGTTCTCATCTCCAGATGCCCCAAGTGCAGAGACCCTTCTCCAGTTAGATAGGTACATCCCTCTTCTAACCACAGCATGACAGCGCCTTGAGATCTAGTCGGCCAAAGCACCTATGACAGGTCAGAGTCTCTTGGACCATGGGCCCTTTAACAGAGTAGCACCAGCGCGGTGAGGGTCCTAATGGTGCCAGAGGAGCTGCCAAAAGTACAGGACAGCACCTAATTACTGGCAGCTGGGCTAGGGGAGTGGTTTAGGCCAGCCCTGGGAGAAAAGGCTGAGCCAGAGCTTGCTCAGAGAGACACTGACAGAGACAGGAGCAAGCGCTGAGCTCTGTCTCTGGGCTAAGCCAGCCAGGGGTGTGTGTGTCTGGCTTGGGCTAAGGACTGGGAAAGCTCAGCGGAAGTTACCTGACCTAACTGGGTTGCGGAGGAGCGTTTCTCGCCATTGGGGCCCTAATCCTGCCAGAACTCACGCTGGGCAAGCCCGTCCCTGCTACAGCACCTAATCCCCATCACTTACAGGGCCTATCTTCAGCCTACTGGAAATGAATCTCTCAGTCCCGGGTAAGAGCATGTTTTCCTACTGGAACATTAACTCTATTTTAAGCTTCTCCCTCTGCTTGCCCTTAGAAATGATTAACAAGAATAATCCAGTGCGGTAAAGAATCCCAGCCCAATGATCATGTTAGACATCATCCCAGTAATTGCATTGACTTTACCTACAGCCCTCTGTTACTCTATGCTGGCCATCAGCCAACTCCCGAGCGACATTCACCTGTACGAAGGTTTGGAAGCGGGAGTCCTTCTTCTGCCGTGACTTGATCACCTCCAGAGCAAAAGGTTGGTTGCTACAAAAGGTGGCAGTGGCGTGCTTCAGCTTCTCCTCCCCTTCTCTGCTGAACTGTGCCAAGAAACCAAGGAAGCCAAATGTAGGAAGACCACAAACCGGGGAGATGCCAGCACGAGCAACTGGCAATTGCTGAAATTGCTCTCTGAAGGCAAAATGGTCACCGAGGCAAAAGATGTAAAAAGCCCCGTTTGTGCAGTCTAGTCTCACGACGAACGTGAACGCTCTAAACCAGCCTGACCTCGGCCCAGAGAGGACACCTGTGTATTTGTGTAACTCTTCAAGTTTTAGTCTGCTTTCACATAACCCACCCTCATAATTACCGTCCTCTCCCAACATCAATGAAGGAAGAAAGTATGACAAAGCATAGAGAGCACTGCTGACTCGGAGAGGTTGCCACATCATTACTTAGGTCAGACAGTATGGCACAAGCGCCCCCGCTTGTGTTAGGGAACGAGGCGCCTCTAATAGAAAAGAACACTTTATACTCTCGATATTTCTAGGACAAAAGTCTATGTTGCCTCTCCAGTAAACTCCCTCCTGCTTTTCAGGCCACCTTTAAATGAAGTGACTCATTTATGCATCTTTAATTGAGTGAAAAAAGCACTTGGCTAAATAAAGCACTTCCCAGGACACGCTGCAAACACACGCCGCGTTCCTCCTGCCTCCCCAGCTCCATGTTATTCCGCAGAAATGAAGGATTTCAGATAACACGATCTAGGGAAATGCAAGTCAGCTGCAATACTCGGTGCCTCCACGGAGGGGTTTTTGCAGACTTGACTTTCCAGAATATTGTACATTTTAGAACAGGAAGAAAACCTTCCAATTTACCCAGGTGAGCAGGTCCTCCCCAATCTGATCAATGACAGATGTCTCGTTTCGCTTGCGCACAGCTTTCATCTGTTCGTTCAACCCAGCTAAAAACAACAGCAAGAAGCAGAAGAGTTATTAATAAAGCTCAATTTGCTCACTTATCTCATGGGACTTTTATTTTGTTCTTTAAAAAGTAAAAAAAAAAAAAAAAGGGTCACACTGTTGTAACATCACCCAGGAAAGACAAAAGACTATAAGAGAATGGCAGCAGCTACTTTCCACTTCTATAAATTGCCTGTCTAACGAACTCAGAACGCCCCCAACATGCCTTGATTAGCTTTTACATGGAAGGCAAGAGGCTTATTCTTCTCATTTTAAATATAGCAAAGCAGGTACAAAGTGAAGAGCAAACAACGTGCCCAAAGTTGCACATTTGGCTGGTGGCTGATCTGGCATCCTGACTCTGGCAGCCTTTTGCTCTAAGTATTTCTGAAAGGCAGGTGTTCAGAGGAGATCACACACTCGGGTACATCGCTTCTTAGCAGCGTTCTGTATTTCCATCTCTGAACTAGCATTGGTCTGGTTAGTGTTTGGGCATGTTCTGAAAGCATTCCTGCAAGTATTGCTGTCTGGGTGTAAAACAAGCCCTGGAATGATTAGGTGAGAATAAGCAGGAATCCGGTACCTTGAAAACCAGTATGTTTGCAATGACAGGTGTGAAAGGAGAGTGTGAATGAATCAAAGCACAGCTAGGGCAGCAGCCCTTCTCACTTGAAACGCTGTGTGGGTGTCCCACTGTTTCACGGTCATAACTGCCTCTGAGCGTGGGTCTAGCATCTCTCAAGTGGGCTTACCCTTCACTGCTGCTGTGCGGACTAGCAGGGCCAAAACGGTGTCAGCCACCCTTACCATGGAGCTGAAGGATGTCCTCCAGATTGGAAAAGATTTTCCGCAGGTCAGAATGGGGCAGGATTCCTTCACGGGAGACACGCTGATAAAAAACCTGATCCAGAACCTTCAGGGTGCGGACGTGAGCTCGCTCAGTGTAAAACAACTCTGAGGGAGGAGAAAACACGGGACCGTTATCACTGGCTTAACATGGTACGGCTACAGGGATTCAAACACGCATGAAAGCTGGAATCTGCCAGGAACCGACTTCAGCAATTTAGAGAGCAGATACTAGTTCCAGGGTCAGAAAACTCAATCTGAAAATCCCTCGTCTGCGCTCTGCTTGTTGGCCCAGACCCTAGCATCCCGAGGAATGAGAAACCATATTCTGTTCCCTCTGATGCTTGAACATAGTCACCGAATCACAGCTTCAACCAAGGAGAAGACAATGCCTTCCAAATCATTTACATACGTAAGTGTCATCTGAAAATAAAGGGGAAATCCCCATAGCATCCTGGGGCAAGAGTTACTCCTTCAGATTCTGCTCTTCCCAGCAAACCGGGCTGACCTCTATGCCTCCTATCACCCATGCTGTGTCCTGCCCTTTAGTTTCACCAGCTAACCCTGCCTGACTGCTTTGGGATCCGAGCCAGACTAACCTTTTCACTGGTTAACAACACTTGTGTGTACAAATTTCCAAGCCAGTCGCCTGCACAGAACCGTTATGTTTTAAAGCACTAGGGCAGAATTCCCATCATGGGTTGTTTGAAATCAAGAGCAGCCCATTTCAAATTCTGGAAGCCTGCAGGCGCCGAGTGGACGCAGCAGTTCTGCTCCTTGGGAAACAGGCTGTGCGTACCGTTAATCACTTCCTGGCGTTTGATTTCATAGGGTCTCAGGCCCACCAGCACCTCCCGGCTCACGAGCTGTTGCCAGTTGGGAGGGTCCGTCTCCAAGTCAAAATCGAACAGCTCATCCTCGCTCTGAACATCTCCAAAGCCAATGCTCTCCATCCTAAGCAGAGGAGGAAAAAGTCAGCGATGCCTTCTGACTCGGGCAGGGACACGGAGAAGGAAGGAGAGAGAAAGCCAATCCACATAGCACAAAGCCCTTCGCAAACGAGGTATGTCACTAGCCCCATTACCTTTTGCACTGCGCAATACCCAGATGTCAAAGCACCACTTCCAACACAGGATACTTTTTAAAGTCACTGAGTGATTTTAGACAGACCGCAGCGCTACCTTTGCTCTGCCGCACCCACGGGTGACCCGTCCATCTAAAGGCAACCCGCCAGACGTGCAGATGGAGCAGAGGTAGAGCAGGCGGTCTCTGCTCTGCTCGACCCCGGATAGCGGTGCTCTGGAACATCCAGGTGCACCGCCAGCAGAGCGGGTGACCCATATCCTATCTGTCTGTTCGGTGGATGGTTGCTGCAGCTCCGTTCTCGGCTAGGGATTGCCTTGGACAACACCATAGTTTTGGGCGGCAGCCTAAAACATGGGGCCATCTGCCCACAATTCCATGGTGTGGGGGAGGTGGGGCATCGCGTGAATGGACTGTGGGATGCACTAGCCAGCAGGTCTGTTTAAACCAAACCCAGGCAGGGACGCAAGCGGACAGATGCTGCTGTGCACCCCTGGAGTAGGTCCAGGGGTTGGCCAGCTCCATGTCTGTCTGAAAACACCCATTGTGCCTCGCAATTTTGGATGAGGCGCCATTCTTAACACCACTGAGACCACCACCCCTTTACTTTATAAAGCAATCCTGTCAAACGAACTCGTAGCCATACTCACTTGCGAAAAGATCTGGGCGTGCCCAATTCAGCTAGCCTAAAAGGGAACAGGGTGGGGGGGAAAAATCAGTGTGAGAAACAGAAATTCAGAATGCCGAGATGCTGAACCAAGCTCCAGAGCAAAATGTTACGGTCTGCTTTGGTTGTCCTGTCCAACTGGTGTTCCAGCTCTTACAACGATAAGCATGTTCTAGTATACAGACACCTAGGTTGTACCCTGTATCTCTTTCCCCAAACCCCACCCCCAATAATGTCCAAAATGAACCATTTCCCTAGCAGCTGAAAGGAAACTTCCAATTTTATCAATGATACCCACCCACCTTCCACCCCACACCGTCCCCCTCTCCCATCTTGTCAAATAATCTAGGACCGGAATTACCGGTCAAGTTCTCCTTCCTCCTCCTGCAAATGATCCAGTGGAAGGGCAGAGAAATCAAAGATGGTGTTAGGCGTGCGGGGAGTGCCATCTGTGGAGTCACCGGAAGGAGGAGCTTCTCCAGCCTGCTTTGGACCTGAAAAGAGAGGAAAATTGGGCGCTTACCTCCTGAATTTTCCTTCTACTGGAAGTCCTCCTGGACGACCAGCCAACACAGTAGGGTAGAACCCTGCCACTACCAGTAGGAGGCAGACATGACAACTTTTATGTCCATACTCAGGGGATCATCATCCCATCTCCAGTATTATCCAGCATTCTTTCACACTGTGAACACTTTACTATAGAAAAATATCAACTGTAAATAACGAGAAAACGTTAATGTTGCGAATTCGCCTTTATTGGACTAACCATATTTGCCCTTTTCGGGTCAAATTTTCTCTCTGGAGTCTATAATTCTAGTCTAGACCTCCGGGCAACTCCTTCCTACTCCCTAATCCTAGGGGAAATAAGGAGTCAAGGTCTCCCGAGACCAAGTTCCCTTTTAACTACTGCAATCCTCCCAGAGTTCGTTTCATTCCGGGCAGGTCTGGCCGTCTAGGAGGACCTCCAGTAGAAGGAAAATTCAGGAGGTAAGTGCCCAATTTTCCTTTCTCCCTGGAGGTCCTCCTGGACGGCCAGCCAACACAGTTAGGGACATACCCAAGCAGTGTCCCAATTTTCCAAACTAAGCCGTTGGGTGGGTAGAGAAGAAAACGAACCTACTCAGTATTTAGTAGTGTCGCAGGCAAACCCAAGGATAGAATTCCTTAGATTACTGCCTGGAGCACACGTCTCCCAAATGCAGCCTCGGCTGACTCATGGAGAGGAATCTTGTAATGCCTCGTGAATGAGTGGACCAACGACCATGCGGCAGCTCTGCAGATCTCTCCATAGGAGGCTGAGTTCCTAAAGGCCTGAGAGGTGGCCGCTCCTCTGAGGGAGTGGGCAAAAATCCCCTCAGGAGGTGCTCTTGCCTGTGCCCTATATGCTTCTTTAATAGCTAAAGAGATCCAACGCGCTATGACTGCCTTGGATGCCCTCTTGCCCTTGTTTTGTGGGCTGTATGACACAAACAGCGCCAAAGACTTTCTGAAGAGGGCTGTACGGTCCAGATAAATTTTCAGTGCTCTAGTGACATCCAACTTATGCCACACCTTCTCCTGGGGGTGAACAGGATTGGGGCAAAATGAAGGTAGCACAATCTCCTGTTCCCTATGGAAAGGAGTGTTGACCTTTGTTAGAAAAGATAGGTCTAGTCTGAGTCCCTAAAGGAGCACAGATTTGGTTCTATGGATAAGGCACTTAATTCAGAGACCCTCCTGGCTGAAGTGATACCCACCAGAAAAGTGACTTTCAGGGACAAAAAGTATAAAGATATTTCCTTCAGGGGTTCAAAAGGTACCCCTGTCAGGGCCCGAAGGAGTAAATTTAGAATCCTGAGAAGAGAAACGATGGGCCACCGGAGGGGACACCACTCTCGCTGCCCTGATGAAGCGAATCACGTGAGGGTGTCTGGATACCTTGTGCCCTTTGACTGACCCTAGTATGCTACCTGTGGCCGCCACCGGTCTCTGTAGGGTATTAGGTTTCAGTCCCTTGGACAACCCCGCTTGGAGGAAATCCAGGACCACCTTTATGGTGGCCCTGGTTGGCCTCACACCCTTGCTTACGCACCACCCCGCAAACGAAGTCCAGGTACTTTGGTAAATACGATTGGCTGCCGGGCGTCTAGACTGGAGCATAGTCTCCATGACCTGTTGGGAATAGCCTAATTTTTTAAGTGCCCTCCTTTCAATTTCCAGGCCGTTAGTTTGAGGGCTTGTGGATCGTTGTGGAGAATCGGGCCCTGGGACAGTATGTCCTGTCTGCATGGCAGCCTGTGAGGAGGAGCCGTCGCCATGTCTAGTACATCTGCGAACCATGGACGACGTGGCCAGTAGGGAGTGATTAGAATAACGTCTGCTTCTTCTTTTCTGATCTTTGCCACTGTCCTGTGGATCAGCGGGAATGGTGGGAAGGCGTAAAGAAGCTCCCAGGGCCACGTTAGATTCAACATGTCGAAAGCTGTCGTCCGTGGCTCTGGAAAACGGGATATGAAGAGTTTTGTTTTTGCGTTGCTTGCAGAGGGGAAGAGGTCGATCCCTGGGGTTCCCCAGGTGTCCACTATCCTCTTGAATGTTACCAGGTGCAGTGACTACTCTCCCGGGTCCACCCTCTTTCGGCTGAGCCAGTTGGCCTGTATATTCTTTTTCCTTTCTATGTGAATCGCTCTGATCGATCTTAGGTTGATTTTGGACCACCTGATGAGGGCTGAGGCTTGATGATGTAGGTTTTCCGATCGTGAGCCCCCTTGGTGGTTGATATACACCTTCGTCACTGTGTTGTCCATATATATTAAAACGTGCTTCCCTCGAACCCACGGGTCCAGCTTCCGTACAGCTAGTTAGACTGCCCTCAGCTCCAGCCAATTGATATGGTGCCTCTTTTCCCAACAGAGCCACTTGCCCTGGACGGATCTGCCTTGCACGTGTGCTCCCCACCCATGTAGGCTCGCATCCGTGGTGATTGGGATTCTATTGGGATCTGTGAGCGGGATCCCGGACTTGAACCTGTCTTCCTATGTGCACCACTGGAATGATTTCCTGAGTGATTCCGTCACCGTCACCCAGGGGTTCCCCCCTTGTGTCAGGTGGTTCTGCCAAGGTCTCAAGAATCGCTGTAGCGGTCTGGCATGGAATCTGGCCCACCTTAGAATTCCCAGACAGGAAATCATACTGCCCAGCAGGCAGGCTAGCTCCTTGAGTCTGGACTTGTGGCTCCTGTTTATCTTCTTGATCAAGTTGAGCAATCCTTGTCGTCTTTGGTGTGTCAGTGAGAGTTTGTAGTTGAGCGTGTCCAGGATCACCCCCAGGTGTTCTAGGGACTGAGATGGTTTGAGGTGAAACTTCTTGAAGTTGATTACGAGCCCATGTTCCTGTAGAAAGTGTATGACTCTGTGCACGTCCCTCTTCGTTCGTTCGCAAGTTGGGGACCGGATTAGGATGTTGTCCAGGTATGGATGGATCTTTATTCCTTCCCCCCTTAGGCTCGCTATCAGCGGAATCAATACCTTGGCGAACGTCCTTGGAGAAGCGGCAAGACCAAAAGGGAGGGTCGTATATCGCCAGTGCTGTTGGTCACATTGGAAATGGAGCCACCGCCTGTGGGCGGGGAGAATGGGTACGTGCAGATATGCCTCCTTGAAGTCGAGTGACGTTAGCCACTTGTCCTGGGAAATCTCCACCCGTATAGATTGTAGGGTCTCCATTTTTAATTTCCTTGTCCTGATGAACTGATTTAGTCGTTTTAGGTCTAACATGGCTCGCCACTCGTCTGATCTCTTCGGTACCAAGAACAGGATTGAGTATAATTCCATCCTCCGCTCATGTGTCGGTACCTGCTCGGTCACTCCGATGGACTGTAATCTTTCTATTTCTGTTAGCATAGCTCGATGTTTTTGAGGGTTGCTGGGTCTTGGTGAGATAGTGAAGTAGCTTTGTGGGCGTTGCTCGAATTCTATTGAGTACCCCTTCTGGACGGTTTGTAGCACCCAGGAGTCGGAGGTGACTGTTGTCCATGTGTGAGTGAACTCCTGAAGCCTGCCCCCTAGTCTGGTCTCGTCTTGGGGCTGCTCGTTTAGATAGTCATGCTTCTGGTTTAGGTCGGCCCACCCCTTGGGTGTGCTTGGGTCACTGGCCTGGGCCCTTCTGCTTATTCCATCTGGTCCTATACCTTTGCTGGTTCCCTCTATTCGGGAAGAATGAGCATCTGTTACCTGGAGGTTGTCATGCATTGAACAGACGAAAAAGCTTCTTCACAACGCCCACGCGCTGCAGCGTTTGTTTTTTGGATTTGTCTGCTGCATCTGTCAAGACCTTGGCCAGGCAAACCCCCAAAAGCTTTTCTCCCTGGAACTGGCCCCCTACCAGCGTGTTTTTGGCCGTGGGGTCCCCTCTCCATGATCAGAGCCAGAGTCGTTAGCGTGCAGCTACATTTGATGGCAATGCCCGGACTGCCCATCTTAGCATGTCTGTAGAGGAATCTGCAATAAAGGCGTGAGCCAGTTGGATTCTAGTAGACAGGATCCTGGTCATTTTCATCGAGACCTTTGGGTCCTTGGTCCGTTTAATCCAGAACATGAGAGCTCTGGAGAAGTATGACGTAATGTCGCCATCTTTACAACTGCTGCCACCTACTCGAAGCTTCGTCTGAGGTTGCATTCGATGCCCTTGTCCGTGGGGTCTCGCGGATAACACTCCCCTTCAGTTGGGAACACCAAGTTTCTGGTGAGAGATGCCGCTGCTGCGTTCACCTTTGGGATGGCTAGCATAGCTTCCTTGGTTTTGGAAAAAGAATAGAGGGACAATTGTGTTTTGTTCATCTTGTACAGCTTGTTAGGTTGCTGCCATTCTTTCTTTATAATTCTTTCATAGGCCTTGTCCAGTACCATCCCTCTATCCCTAGCTCTCGCTCTGGGTATGTATTCTCTTGCTTTCTCCTCTTCCTCATTGGAGGAGTCTGAGGAGGCCGGTTTTTCCTTCTTTTGTTGGAGGTGAGCGCCCTGATGACTTGTTCGAAGATTTGGTCCCTATACTTGATAGGGAATTGTCTATCTGGGTCCGTTGATGCCTTAATTTCTTCCTCCTTTATCTCCCCCTCTTCCAGGGAAGAGCTGTCCCCTTCTTCCCCTGCCCCATGCTGCTCTCCTTGGGTATGGGTATCAATCCCGGTCTCTTCTTCCCCCTCGTTAATTCTTGAGGGTATAATCTCGCTCTCCTGTCTTTCTTTCCTTTTCACGCTGTTGGACCTCCCCTCATCAGAGGAGGAGACCGACATAACATCTTCAGACGCCGCTTCGGAGTCGGCAGGGGAGTCTAGAGGCCCGGCCACCCGGCGCGGTTTCTTTGCCCTGGGAAGTTTTTCCTTTCCATTCCCCGCCCCCTTTGAGTAGCCCTTGTATGCTGCCGGTTCCTTCTGGTGCGGGGGGGGGAGGGGGGGGGAAACACGCGGGGGGGCTTACTGTGTTTTCCATTTCTCTTGTCTCCACTGCCTCCACCGCAGTTTGTCTCCTGGTGGTCATCTCCTTTGTCAATCCAGGAACCCTCCATGCGAGCAGATTGGGGGGGATTAGAGGCAGTGAAGGAATTATTTCCCCCTGCCCCAACAAGGCTCCTGATGTCCGGACAGACCACGTCTAGTCCTGCCCTCAGGAAAACGTAGAGGAAAATGTAGTAGATGGGGGAGGGGTGGACGCCGCCTTGCGCGCGCCGCTGTTTCTTCCCGTTCTGTGCTGCTGCCGGTGGGAACCCCCCCGGGTTGCACATGCACCTGTGGCACGCTCCCCAGTCTCCGGGCTTGGCCCCTTCCTAGCACCCTGGCCTCCCGAAAGCAGGGGAGTAGGGGAGAGATGTCCGCACCGCCGCAGTGGATGTTCGACTCGCCGGCCGAGCTGCCAGGTTCCTGCCGTGGCCGTCAGCGGCTTCCCCAACGAAGGTCCTCAAATCGGGAGGGAAGTGCAGTGAGTTTCTGGGAGGTGACTAGCCCCGCTACGGGTGTCACCCCCCTGATGGGAGAGCGTCTCTGCACGTCTAACCCCTATTCTCGCCAGCCCTTGTCATCTCGCCGGAGGAGGCGGGGATGGGGGCACCCTTATTGGGTGCTGTGTCGCAGCGGGGTCTTGGTCTGTTCTTGTACGGCCGTAGCGGGTTCAGTAGCCAGTCCCCAAAAGGGTGCTACTCCCTTAGAGGGCTCCCCACCCATAGGTGACCCCAGGAGGGGGGGACATGCCCTGGGACTTAACCCCCTCCACATGAGGGAGGGGGGGTGAACAGGGGTAGGAGTTGCTCCTCCCCTGGCACCAGGGGTACCTCAAATCCTTATTCTTTTGAAGTCTGCAGTTCCTGCTTTTGTTCTTCAGGAAGGCAGCTCGCCTGCTTCCTACTCTTATGAAGGCAGATTAACAACTGGAGATGGGATGATGATCCCCTGAGTATGGACATAAAAGTTGTCATGTCTGCCCCCTACTGGTAGTGGCGGGGATCTACCCTACTGTGTTGGCTGGCCATCCAGGAGAAAAAACGATTAAAAGCAATTTCCAAGTGAAACCAATACTTCAAACCAGCACAGGTTAGTCCTCATCTTACAATTTAGAGACTAGCGGAAAACATCAATTCATGACCTCGGAATGAAATGAAATGGGAACAGAGCAAATTATTATTATTATTATTAAGCATTTGTATAGCGCCAGCAGTGTACCTGGCGCTTTACAGAACAGTGAGATAGACGCGGTCCCTGCCTGAAACATCCCTGTCGCGCAAATGGGTCGCAAGATTTAGGTTTAAAGTAGCTTAAAAACAGGATATTTCATCTGTATTTGCAAAGCTGAGCGCTACCAGCGGAGACAGCTCCTCAACGATCAAAAACTACTGGGATAAAAAATAAAAAAAACACAATTTGGAAATCCACATGAGGCATCCCAGTTTCCCCAGCCAAATGACACAAATTGGGAGAAGTCACTCGACACCAAGACTCGCGGTGAAACTCCATCTCTATTTTCTCACGATTCGTGCCAAGAATCATGATTCCGGACTCTTTTTTTGTGCGAATCAAAAAATCCCGAGTTCTCGACACCGATGCACTGCTTACCAATGCCGCTTACCAGGTTTGTCCCGATAATGTGCAGCCACAAAAATGGCTGCCCTTTTCCAAAATGGTGGCGCCGCTGCTGGTGCCATCTTGGAAGAGGGCTGCACATGTGCAGAACAGCTGTGGAGGCCATTTTGCACACGCGCATTACCGGGAAGAACATGGTAAACAGTAACGATAAACAGTGATGGCAAACTGTATATCGAGAAAAAATATTGACCAAGATCTTGATCCATTATCAAGGTTATCCTGAGATCTCGGTAATGATTCTCAATTCTTGCAAGCTTTTCATGAGAAAGAAACCGATTCTCGTTTCAGCCCTAACCAAGACCCAGGACGCCTAATGCATTATGTTAGTCTCAGCACTGGTGATGCTCTCTTAAAACCTGGATGGTATTCCACACATTTCAATATTCAATGCAGCTTTCAATGCTTTTTTCTCCACTCCAGCATCTTCTCACCTGTTTCACCGTCCTTGCTCCCTTCCTGTGATGTTAAGACCCCTGTGGCCAGAGGGGACATGGGGTTGGCAGGTGAGTAGGCCACATCAGTGCCGTCGCTGGATCCACTCTGTCGCATCTTGGCAGCATCTGGTGGCTCAGGACTCCCGGAGGAAGGTGTGGACACGTGCTTTGGGTGGCGCTGTTTCTGCATCTCCATGGCTCTACCAACTGAATAGAAAGACCAAAAAAACTGATGCAGATGGTTCTGGCTGATTTATACACCTTTTGAAACCTAGAAGGAAGATCCTCAAGGCAATCTCAAATTAATTTAATTGGTTGGGTCTTGTTTAGCTTGGTTTATTGTGGAAAGGGAATTGGTGTGGGTGGGTGTGTGTCTCTCTCTCTCTCCTCCTGTGGAATAACTTTAGATATGTCAATTTCAACCAAATTTGGAAGAGGTGCAGATGGCGCAAAAAGTGAGTAAGAACCCAGAACGTCTTAACAGGTACCCTTGGAGGGGAGTAACACCCCCATTTTTAGCCAAAAATTCCCATTTGACTTACACTGAGCACTCTCAACCCTGCTCTCCCTGCTTAGAAATCTGAGCATCATTCGTTTAGGTACATGCTGCATTGGGCTACTTGTTTAAACCATATTTCAAATGAAATAAGTCTCGAGTTAAACAGCTACTGATGGTTCAATGGTAAATGGGGTTCTGCCAGCAGGTTTCTTTAGCCAGTATGTCTGCCATCTGAACACGCTGTATCATCGTAATCGAAAAAGACCAGAGGTGAAATGAGTAGCAGAATAGCTGCTCGAGGGTTTGGTTTTGTGTTATTTCGAGCAGGTTGTCGTTGACCAGAATGATATTCATCAAAACGTTCAAGCAACCAATTTTTTTGTGATTTCGGTTTGTTCAGTTCCTTTCGCTTGGCCCGTTTATTCTGTTTCTAACTTTCCATTGGTTTTTACCAGGAACAACGAAAACGACTGGTGGGGCGGGGGGAACGAGCAGTAAAATGAATGGAAATGGCCAAACTGAACAAACCAAAATTGTGGAAATGGGTGATCGATCAAAGATCGGGCGGGGAGCATCCGTTACTTGGTTGGTTTGTTTCAGGATGGATCATTTGGATGCAATGTGTTGGCTTGTCTTTGGCAGGAACTTATTTCTGCCCTAAAGAGAGACCAAGTGACTTTTCAAGCCACTAGGAATAGGCGCGTGCGTATTTCAAAATCCGACGTACTTGCACTGCTGTCGTGGCGGCTTGGTCTCCTCGGGGGCCCCAGGATACTGGGGAAGCCTCTCCGTTTCACTTTCTCCTCCCCTTCTTTCTCTTTTTTAATACTTTGCTGTGGTCAATAAGGAAAAGAAAACAAAGGGTAATTCATTGCTCCAGGCTTCGGTGGCTTAACCAACGGCATAACTCAACTATTTAGGGTAGAGGACCTCTGTCGGACTAGGTCTTCCCCTCCTGTGAAAGCACAGGTTTGCTCTCTACGGTATTTACGTGGCTTTTAAAAGGAGAAGACTGACAATTCTAGTACTGGGAGGTAAGGCATGCATCTCGGTTCCTCCCTCCTCACCTTTAAAAAGCTCCTGAAGCCATTTATTCCCCCGGTTGCTTTTAGGATTCGCTAGAGGTTCCCCTTAATGTGTTACTTCCTCCCTCTTTCTATCTCCCCTTTTAAACTGTTTTAAAACAGATTTGTACTTAAAATGGATTGTTTTATCATATATTTTTTTACGTGGGGAAGGGCTCTGAGCGCCATTTGGTAGCGGGGCGCTATAGAAATAAACATTATTATTATTATTATGGTGCAGCGGCAACGAGGCCACATTGGGCCAAACGCAAAGTTAGGATCAAGAAGGAAAAAATAATAATAATAAAAAATTAAACTGCAGAGTCACAACCGAGTTAAAAAGAAAGTTAAAAAACAAAAAAGCAAATACCCCCACAGTGCTGAGAGAGGAAGTAGCTACAGTGAACCGGGCACAAGAGAGGGCTCTAGGAGAGGGAAGAGCCCCTCCAAAGACACGAGGCAGGCAATGATCCAGTAGATGCACAAGTGGCATTATGAGGGCAGAAAGGAAGCGGATGTTCTACTGAAGCACCAGGTATTGGCCACCACCAGAGCAAGAGGACTGCACTAGTTAGTCCTACTGAACTCTGGTTAACAACATGTCCTCTCATTTGGAAATCCAAGAAGAGGGATATCAGAAGCTAAGAAGCCAAAAGTGGGGGGAAGGTTAAGCATTGAAACAACAGGTGTCTAAGTTTATGTTTTTGCCCCTTATGGTGCTTAGCAATGCTAGCGGCAATCATCTCAATGGGGACGACAAGTGCACAGCACCAATGAAAGGCGTGGCCACTTCATCTTAGCCACAGAGCAAGGCTGCTAGCTGGAGGCATCCAGAGGCTGGGAACTTTGGCTTAAGACTTCACTTGAGCCACTACTACCTTTATCTTGGGCAGGAATCCAATGCGGCCCCGCTTCTGTTCTAGACTCCGGGGCTCTTTGACTCTCACTCCCAGGTGTTTCATATAGGTGAAAACAACATACTGCATGGTGGAGCTGCAGGACACACAAAGAGAGAGAGGACATCAATGTAGGCTATGCTACAAAAAAACGCTGACTGCCAAGCCTCTTCAGTAACCTGTCGGCATGGGGAGATGAAAAACTGTTGTTTTTTAAATAAATAAATAAATAAATAAATAAATAAATAAATAAATAAATAAAATCCTTCTCTGACATTGGGGCATAGTTTATTTCGATATGGACCAGAGAAGAACAAGAAAAACTAGAAAACTAGCTTCCCACAGACTCTGCTCCCTTGACAGTAAACAACAGATTTTCCAGGTGGGGTCAGCAAGCAGAATTTCGGAAATTACTTAAAAAGTGATTCAGAAGTTATGAAGCGCAGGAACAGTCTGATACAAATATACTTGCAACTGCAATCTCGCCAAGTGATGGCTACCCTATAGCTTGCCTAGATTGAGAAGGGTTTCGCTCTGAGTTTGGAAAATGCAATGTGCTACAAGAGCCAGCAGAGAGCTATCTTGCTCTGCTCAACGGAGTCACAGCTACCTTGAAAAGACTTTAAATACTCTGGCCTTTTAGCACAGAAGAGAAGTGATCTTACACCACACACTGCTACCACAAAACGATTCCATTACCTCTTTTCCTCTTCTGTAGGCTGAGAGGTCATCCTGCAAATGAGAGAGACAGGTTAGAGAATGAAACCAACCATAGTTACACACACATACATGACCACCCAGCGTGACGGCACTCCCCTGAATGGTGACCGTTGAATATTTTACTAATTATTATTATAGCTCCAGCCATGTACATGGGCACTGTACAACCATAATTAGAGTCAGATCCCTATCTGCAGGGGCTTGCAATCGAAGAAGAACAAGGGAGAGGGGAACTTGGGGAGAGACGGGAATACAGTCAAGTCACGTTTATTGGTACTGGCTTCCGCCCTGACCATACAAACACCCAACAATAACAAACAAACAAAACACAACATCAAATTTAAAATACATAAGAGAGCAAATGTATAAAACAGCAAATGAAATACAACACGATAAAATAAACAACGATCAGCCTCGGAAAAGGCTTCCAATTTAGTTATTCGTCTGAAGTTCAGAAGTCGCAGTCAAACTCAAAGTGGGAAATTTAAACTGCAGCACGGATCCGTTTGGAGGCTGCAATTTTGGAGGAACCGACAAAAGAGAATCCTGGGCTGGTGGTAAAGATGTCTAAACGCTGCGTACCTGCTGTCGTAACTAACATGCCAGGCATAAAGGAGTACTACAAAGGGATGGCATAGGCAGCGCGATTATTTATAGTTTCATCCTGATGGATAATCCAGAAGTAACCTGAAGGGGGATGGGGATTGTAGAATAGGATCTTAGAACTCTAAGGAACCTGAAGGATTAGCCAGTTCAGCCTCCTGGCATTAAGCAGGATCCACTATACCTACACTATCCCTGAGCAAGATCGGTGGGACCTATTTTTTTAAAAGTCTCCAGCGATGGGGCTTCTACACCCCCTATTGGCAGTTTATTTATCCCATTATATTCTGTTATGTTGTTATAACCTTCAGTTGAAACAATAAATTATTATTATTATTATCATCCCACTACTTAAACTTGCCCAGGTATCTGGAGAACTCTTGCCTAGATCTTTTCTCCATTAACTCAAGCCCATTACTTCTAGCGCTATCCTCAGGCGACCAGCGAGAACCACTGGCCGCCCTCTTGCTTACTGCAGCCTTTTAGACAAAAGTGCGGAGGGGGTGGTTTCTAATTTTCAGCTGCTTTGCTCTGCTTTTGTCAACCCCTGAGAGAGGGTAGCGGGAGACCAGCGCTCGTCCATAGTTCTACTTACAACACTTCCTCGATTTTAGTAACAATCTGCTCTGCGCACGCTCGCTCTTTCTCCAGCGTGGTACGGTCACGAACATGTTCTGCATCCAGCCTGGTCAGTTCGCCCTCTGCCAGAGTTAGCCCCATGCTGCGTTTCTGCCTGAAAAAGCAGAGAAAACAACAGCCTGAAGAAAGAGGGTTGGAGGAGGCCGGCTCCACATGGTGCCTCCAGAGCTTTATTCCTGGCAATGCTGACAACATGCTGTACGGCCTTGGGCAAGCTGCCTCAACCTTTCTATACCTCATTTTTCCTGAGCAGTAAAAACAGAGCTAGCGACGGCTTCACAGAGGGAGGCTTCATCAACTCCACACGTTCAGCACTACTAAAATGCAGCCACCTCTGAGGTTCAAGGAGGCAGCCAGATGGCACACGGCATACTGCACAATTTTGGCTGAGGCCAAGAGAAAGTGGGATCTGATTATCAAGCGCCCTGTCTCGGTGCCCAATAAAGGAGTAGCCCAGTTAGAGAGTACAGCACTTTCTGATCCCACACTCGCAGATCATCCAGTAATCAAAAACCACCCAGAGAAAAATAGCTCCCAAGTGCTCACTTATGCCCATGACTACTACCCAACATGGAGGATTTGGCTAGACAGAGCATGAAACCCTAAAACTTGAGACTTCCCTCCATAATGTGAAGCTGAATGCTCAAGAGAGGCTGAGAGAGCAATACCTGAAATCTTCCAAGTTTTTCTGGACCTCTGGATAGACTCTCTCTTGCATAGCTTGGATATAATGGCGGTGCAGCTCTTCTGGAATTAATTCAGGCCTCCTCTTTTCTACGGTGGAAAGGAGAGGAAGCATTTCAGTTTGCAACCGTCACTTTGTACTCAGAATGAAACTACACTTTCAATCTCCTTGCCAGCATTTTTACCATCAGCAGCATTAGCTAGACCCAGTATCGCTAGACAAATACAAGCACCATTCCCATCTGCGCAAACCAAGTGTATTATACAACAGTCAGACACAAACATGCCTAGTTTTCCATCTCCAAGTTTGACATGCAACATTCTGTGCATCTTACGTGGGCACACAAAGCTTCTCTAGTGACCCATTAGGTTTGTTTCAAACAGTAAGTTCCAGGCCAGCCTCAGGGACCTTACCTAGATCTATAGAAATATCTTCAGGGACTGAAACCTTCAGATTCTGCAATAAAAGAGGAACAACAAGAAAGTGAGAACTATAAATAATTTGTTTTCCAAGGCTGTATCAAGACCCATAAAGCATGTGGTAATACACTGGGTCATGTGGGGTAACTCCCTCCTCGCATTCCTTATATAAAGCATCATACAGCTAACTAGGTACGCTATGGAGTGGTCTTCAGCATGCCCAAAAACGAGGTAGAGAGTCACTGATGCATGTAGGATATCTGGCTAGATCATTTGCTGGTATGGCCCATTATGACTGAATACAGCCTTCTCATAAGCATTTACATATTTAAACCAAAGTTCAAAGTATCCAGTCTTGGCAATTACTACATTACTGTAAACAGTGAAATCCAACTAAGAGGTCATCAAACGTCAAACTCGTCACCTGCCGTTACAGAAGGCGCAGAATAAAGATTTAGGAGGTGCTTGGAATTCGGGAGTTAGGCACCACCACTTATTAATCCCTCATTTCATTGACATAGTATTAAAGTTGCTATGAGAAACATGCCAAAGAAAAAATAAGTTTTGTTTTGGGGAGGGCGGGGGGTTAGGAACTAGAACTTAGCGGGGGGGGGGGGTTCTCCTTGTTTGATTTGAAGATTTCTAACCAGCTGTTGGGTGACAATAGCAGACTCAGTTTGGTCAATATTTTGATTTACAAATAAAGAAGTCTCAGTGTTAACCCATATATAGATCACAAAGAAACAGAAAGGGCAGCTATAAGCATCCCAAAACAAGGATTTCAGCAACCGTGGAAGCAATTGTTTAATAACTTTAATTCATAATAAACTGCAAAACTCAGCTGTAAAAATGCTGTACCTCTCAGATGCAGACCGCTCAAGGAGGTATGACAGCAAGCTAGCAGAACCCAGGAGACCGCACAACATGTGCCTGGAGTAGGGACCAAGGAGAATTTTGCCCACGGAATCATGGCAAACCTTTAATCTTGTGAAAGCGGCCAGGGATCTTCAGTGTGCAGAGGCCACAACCTTGATGTCCAAGGCTGACACATAAAAGGACATATGCCTGAGGAGACCTGAAAGTCTAAGGCCCTTTTTAAATGGGCTGCGGCGGTGAGGAGAGAGCAGCGTGTGCTGCAGTCCGGGGGCCATGGGGAGGGTGTAAACAGGCGCACACCCGTCCACACCCACCTCCGTGCACGGAGCAACTGCCGTTTTTGCTGGTTGCTCTGTGCGTGGGAGACGGGCGGAGGTGGGTGCGCATGCGTGTGAGCAGGCACACAAGCACACACACCCCCTGCCCACTGCGGAATTTACACGAGACTCACCCACGTATGAACAACCAGGTTTCTGGGTGTTTATGTGTGGGTGCCGCCCATGTAAGAAGGGCCTATGTCTACCTTCCAGAGATGGAAACAATTTGTTCCAGAGCGTCTATGACATTCCAAACCTGACACACAGACCCCTCTAGCACATCAAGGTGAGGCAAGGCAAAACAGATCTCCGACGTGTACGTGCAAGAGGAACGAACGTGCATCGGATTTGGAACTTACTGCAGCTCGGTCCAAGAAGAACTGATTAAACTCAAGGAAGACACGGCGAGTCTCTTTGGAGTTGGTCTGCTTGTACAAGTCCGTGTAAAGATAGCAGAGCTAGAGAGAAAGGATAAAAAAATGAAGGAGGAGATGAGAACCTGCCTAATTCTTAGGGATGGGACTATTGGTATCGGATTAATGCAATAATGCCGATAATTGGCGATATTGGATTAATCCATTTTAACAATGGCCACAATGTTAAAGATCCAAAAAATTGGCAATGTTAAAAAAACGATATGCCGATATCGGATTAATCCGATACTGTTAAAACTGGTAACTGATAATTTGCCGATAGTCCCATCCCTACTAATCCTACCTATGAATTTCCTCGCAAAAGGTCCGAGGAGATAAACCACTCTGAAAAGTCCTAGATAAAAACCAAGTCACAGAATATGGTGGGGCTAGGGAATGATTTTATTTGTTTTAAATAAAGGAGTACTACTGGCCATTTTATTGATTTGATCTTTCCCTTTGTTTATTTAAAAAGCCTGATGTCTGAACGAGACTTGAGCCCTCACACACAAGAAGAGTAAGACATTTCACTCGCTGGAAACTGGCTGCTACTCCTTTTCCAGTGCTGCTACCTGGGATTACAGCATAGCAGGGAACGGTGGCAAGCATCCCTACGCCAGCTCTGAGACGTTACAACTCTTACCAGTGCTGCAGGATCAAACTGGGACATGACATGATGCAGGAACACAGCCAGGTGAGCCGGGCGAGATTTCAGAAGCTCAATGTTTTGAAAACAGCTGCACTGTCCATTAATCTGCAAAGACAGACAGCCCACCCCAGCATGGACAGAGTCAGAGCAAGCCGATTCTACATCTACGGCATCCTATTTTACCCATTTAAAAGAAGAACTTTTCCAACCTCACGGCTCGCTATTTTTGGTACCGATGTATCGTTTTAACACCATTTTGCACAGGGCAGTTATAAGGAAATATAATTCAGGGCAAAGCACTCCTAAACGCATTAGCACAAATACACTAAAAGGCTAAGCTGAAATACTGCTACAGAGGTGACAGAAATCAATTAAAATTAGGAAATTCAATAGGGTGATAACTTTAGCCTGGCTGCAAATTAGGGTGGGAAAAAAAGAAAGGGTAATTAAAAGAAAGATTGGGTTTTAAGCGTAAATCCTGAAAATGCCAATTACTGCCACGGTCAACTGTGATATCGAATCCCTTCTGAACAGGCTAAGCAGTATTAATTTCCCCAAAGAACCATCTCTGATGTAACTGCCATGAAACACTGACCACTTAGGCACAGGGATGATGTTAAGCGATAGTTACACTATTGCGGCCAGGCACAAGAACAAAGCTTCTACTATAGAACCGTTTTCTTATCCCCACCTGCTCCTGTTCAGTGTCAAAGTCATCATCCTCTGCTCCTATGATCTGCGGTGCCACACGGGCTGAGGGACTCCCAGTGCTGGGCTGCTAGTCCTGGGTTTCAAAGAGGAAAAACGCACAAAAGGATTACTCTATCAGGAAAGGGTCCTTTTCAGAACAGCACCTAAGGATTATGTAGAACTATTTTATTTTTAAGTGGCCACTCCTTGGAATCCAAGCTAAAATTCAAGGTGTT
Organism: Sphenodon punctatus; assembly: GCA_003113815.1. Classification (NCBI taxonomy): domain Eukaryota; kingdom Metazoa; phylum Chordata; class Lepidosauria; order Sphenodontia; family Sphenodontidae; genus Sphenodon; species Sphenodon punctatus. Next base: position 8,429,190 of record QEPC01009472.1, on the reverse strand, counting down.
TCTACCTATCATGTATGCCAACTTTCTTCCTAAGCAACAAGGAAGCGCTGGCCTAGCAATACCTTTGGAGTTGTCCTCTCAAGTTCAAGAAGCTCAGGAAAAACAAAGCAGATCTCAAAAACCACATTCCGTGTCCCTTCTCGTGTTAGAATTCAGTGCATTCAAAGCAGGGGTGGGAAACCTCTTCCCTCCCAGGGGTAAAAATGAGTATAAGCTCTGAGGGCTGTATGGAAGTTGGGGGGTGGGGATGCTTAGGGGGTGCACTCAAGAAGAGGAGGTTCCACATCATGAGTCTGGTGCCATAAGATCTGTCCCTTATCCTTGTGTCCATTCCCTCATCTCTGCTCACTCCCCCCGAGCTCAGTCTGTCAGTTCTTCGGGGGTAGGAACAAGATTCATGGGCCAAATCCATGAACCGGAAAGGGGCCACATATAAACTGGAACACGGGTCACATTTGCCCCCTGGGCCTGAGGTTCCCACCCCTTCCCTAGCAGGTCAATCAGCTGATGGGTAGGGGTGAAAACTCACATTCCGTGCACAGGGAAATGATACATTCATGTAAGTCTGGCCAATGCTAGCACAAGTGGCTTTTACCCAGTCACAATGGCAGCCTTGATGATTCCTAGCTCACCATAGTTTAATAGCCTAAAGTTAGAAATTCCTTCTCCCTTTAATGGGTTAATTTGTCTTTCTAAAAAATTTCTCCTGCCAAGTTTGCCATACAATTCTTAGTTCCATTTTATTGTTCTAAATTAAAAAGCATTAGCCGCCCCGAGCTGTTCGCAGGAGGGGCGGGATACAAATTGAAATAAATAAATAAATAAATAAAACAGTCAGGTTACAGTAAAAGCTGTTGTCGTTGATCTGAATTTTAGACTCACAGTATCTTGAATCTCACTCTTATCTGGGCTCTCATCCAAGTAAATCCGCTCTTTCAGGCCACTCCGGGGACTCTGGATAGGAAGGAAGGGCAGTTCTGGTGAGTGTCAGGAGAACCAGATGGTGCAGTTACAGTAGACAACACTTATATTGCACAGTGAACTGACAATTAACAGCCAGAAAGAGAGGCCTAAAAAGCAAAACTTTGAGACAGACATATTTGGTTTCAATAATTAAAGTAGGATATATGGAAAGAATTAAAAAAGTTCTAAGGAAGAAATTCTGCTAATGTATTACAAAGGCTGCTATCCCAGAAAATAAATCTGTCCTACAGAGTCCTCTTAAAAATTAGTTCCTACTGATATCATATTAGATGAAACTGAGGACAAGGAAGTGATAATCTGTGTCTTGGTTGTTTGTTTTTTTAAAAAAGTTTTGATAGCATTATAGTGTTCCACTCAATCCCATTTCTGTCCTCTGCCTAGAAGCACCCATCATCCACATGGGCACCTCCGACATTGCTAGCTGGGGCAATCATCAAGAGGAGGGAGAAGGCAAGCCAAAGGCTCCAAAGTACAAAATGATGGGGTTTTTTTTAAAAAAGTGTGGGCATGCACTTGTAAAAAAAGAAAGGCCCAAGATTGGCACTTTACAGGGGACTGATCTTGGATCTCCAATTTACACTCTGTACCTTTGTACTAGGTTTGCCAAAGGCTGTATTCCATGTATAGTTTTATTACTTCCATGTACAGCAACCTCTACGGCCCTGTCCGCAACACAGCTCTCCAACAACTTGAAGGACTTTGGCTCGGAATTCTCACTTCCACCCCAGAACAAACAACATCACAACAAATACATTAAGCCAGAGCTAGGGGGGGAACGGACTCCACTCCACTGTGCATATGCATTCAACACGCAGGCCCGTGGGTCCCAGCGTGGCTGCACCTACTATAGCGATGCCCCTTCAGTACACCTTGAGGTGGAGAGCCAACAGGGTGTATAAAAATCAATGATTTTTTTAAAAAAATTAAAAGTTGGGGTGGTTTTTTTTGGTAAGTTGAATCAGTTTTTTTTTATTAGTTCTCTTTTTAAAAAATAAATAAATAAAATAAATAAATAAATAAAAAATAAATAAATATAAATTGAATATAAAACTTTTGACACAGATATATTTGATTTCAATCCAGCCCAAAGATAATAGCTTTAAATTATATACTACTTGAGACAATGGGTGAAAACAGACATGACACTAATCACCCTTTAATCACCCTTGGTGGTCATTTATGCATGTTGCAGGGCTGCATAGGGCACCAATACAGTCCTGCAACATGCATAAATAACCACCAAGGGTGGTTAGCGTCATGTCTGTTTTCACCCAATATAGTTATGTAACCTTTTTGGAAACGTTCTATAAACAGGGCACAATAAGCCACGTATGATATTGGGGTCTCAGAGGCTCTTCTGTGTCTTGGTAAAAGAAAGCCACTGAACCTACTGGGACCCGGCTTCCAATCTAGAACAGGGGTGGGGAACTTTTTCTCCCTTAGCTCTGATCGTTTCACTTTCAGTGCTGAGATTGTGGTCTCCGACTCCTCATAGTTGACAACCCTCTTACGTGCAGTATATGGAAACAACCGATTTGTTTTACCTATCTGCCAGCCCTATTGTCTGACAGGACTAAGCACTTAAAGCAAACATCTTTGCTTTGTCTTTATACATGTTTCTGTACACAGAGTAACGCCTGTATTTTTCTTCATTTCAACTAGTTCATTCAAAATGGAGAAATTGATTGGGAGTTGGAAAAAGCAGGAAAGCTGGTCTTTCTTTTCCAGTCTATGAATACAATTGAGGTTGGAGGGGATGAAGATAAGTTTTAAAAAATTGATGTGTAGTCTTGGCATATTTGTAAGTTTCTCATGCTGACCTGGCTGAAATAAGCTATTTAGTTATTTCAGCTGTAAATGTGAAACAGGTTTTGATGAAAAAACCGAGTTTCCAAAATACATGCATGCTTGTTTTGTTTAAATAAAAATGTTAATGTTTTGCTGTTGTTGTTGTTGTGTTTGATTAAATTCTAACTGCCATCCTAATACAGTTTGGCACATATCCCGCAAAGATCCACGATCAATTTAGACCCTGACCAGGATCCGCTGATCTGAAGTCAACTGGAGGTTCCCTGCACCTCCATTGACTTCACAAGTATCTGCATCAATAAGCTCTGGTAAATCATCATTCAATTTTCTGATGTAGCTGTAAAATTAATCTGAAAATATCAAACTAAATCATTGATTTAAAATGTATAGACCATGCTCCAGCTATGAGCTGGCGCTGCGGGAAACAGCGTTGGCGGAGGGTGCTGGGCCCTGGCGGCTGCAGCATCAAATCCAGCGCCACTCCCGGACGGAAGGGGGAGCATCGGTGCACAGCAGCAGGAAGGGGGGCAGGTGAGGATTGCCTGGAGTTACAGCACCCCTACCTAGTCAGCACCCCTGCCCACAGCATGAGAGCCCCAGCTAGGTCCACGTGTGGCACGGCACCAATCAGCGCCGTGGCACACGGTGTGGCGGGGGAGGGACAGGGCTTTGCCAAGAACTTGCCAGGGCTCTCACGTCCTGGGTGTTTGCTGTGGGGCTTGGCCAGCCGGGCGTGCAGCGACTCCAGGCGATCCCCGCCTGTTTCCCTATGGCTGCGCTTGCCATAGTCCTGCTCCGAGCAGGAGTAAGTGGGCGCAGACACAGACGAGCCGGTTGCTGCGGGGAGGCTGGTGGGCAGTCCCACAGTGGGGTACGCTGGTGGGGTAGCTACTGCCGCAGTGGGGCTTGCCCAGCAGGCTGGACACCCCCTCCGTGGGCTATGCACCCTGCTGCAAAGCTGGAAAAGGGGGCGTGATCACCATTTTTTCGGAGGGGTGTGTGGTCTTTGACCCTACGCCAGCGCAAGGGGCTTTAGCTGGATCCCGCTCATAATGTGTGCCTTCCAAGACTGAAACCTTACATCTATCTTTTAGTTGGGACTAACATGTTTAAATGGTTACAGCAAACAATGAGAAAACACCTTTTTATTTAAAAAAAATGTGGAAAAGTTTATTAAAATCAATGATAAAAATCAAGGCTTCCTGTGCAGCAATTTAAATCATGATTTAAAATTGGCTTCATTTAAATCAAATCCACCCTGAGAACAAGCAAAGAATAATTCATCCTGCCAGGGTAAAGATTCTGAAAAGCTATAAAGCCTTGAAAACAGAGGAGTACAGCAACAACTCTTCCAGCTGAAGATTACAGTGAATGGAAATAACGCTAGCACTCTTCGACGTCTTGCATTTCCAGGGACTGGCTTAAGAACATAAGTAGTGCCATACTGGGACAGACCAGTGGTCCATCGAGCCGAGCACCCGTCTCCGACAGTGGCCACTCTCTGTCGCTTGGAAGAAGTACCCAACAGGTCACAATGGGGCGATCCGTTCCCTGCTGTTCACTCCCAGCAGTGACCACATTCTCTACTAACAAATCGCACAACTTAATTGCATGTTAAGGAAAAAAAACATTCTCTTTTATTTGTTTTAAATCTGCTACCCATTAATTTCACGGGGTATCCCCTAGTTCTAGTACTATTTGGGAGGGTAAATAACTGTTCCCTCTTTACTCATTCCACACCACTCATGATTTTATAAACTTCTATCATCTCCCCTCTCAGACACCTCTTCTCCAAGCTGAAGAGCCCCAACCTATCTAACCTCTCTTCATAGGAGATCTGTTCCTGGCTTACCTTCTTCCTTTCTGAAGATACCCCCGCTCTCATTCTTGGTGACTTCAACATCCATGTTGACGCACCTTCCCAGCCCTCTATCTCCCGCTTTCTCTCCCTAGCCTCCTCCTTTGATCTCCGTCTCTGGACTGATTCCCCCACCAACACCGGTGGCCACTCTCTCGATCTGATCTTCTCCAGAAACTGTCCTGTTGCTGACTTCCCCTTTGATCTTTGTTCCATATCTGACCATTACCTCGCTTCCTCCAACCTCGCCCATCAACCCCCATCTTCGTCCCTGGCTCCACGCTCCTTCCGTGATTTGCAGGCTATTAACCTTTTAGATTTTGCTTCCTCCCTCTCCTGTCTCCTTCCTCCTGTCTTCTCCTCCTCTTCCCCTGACACTGCCATCTCTTCTCCCAACGTCTCTCTCACCATGACCCTCGACTCTCTTGCCCCCCTCTCCTCCCGCCCCGTTCGAACCCGAAACCCCATCCTTGGCTCACCCCTACTATCCGCTACCTCCGCTCCTGCACCTGGGCTGCTAAACGTCTCTGGCGCAAATCCTGCTCCCACCCTGACTTCCTCCACTATAAATTCTCCCTCCCCTCCCCTCCCTCTCTTCCGCTATCTCCCTGGCGAGGCAACACTACTATGCCTCCCAGGTTGAATCCTACTCTCATGACCCCCACCACCTCTTCTCCACCTTTGACTCCCTTCTCAAGCCCCCCTCTTCCCTTTCTGCTCAGGATCTCATGTCATTCTTCACCTCAAAGATTGACAAGATCTGCCCAAGACATTGCTTCCCACCCGTCTCCTCTCCCCACTCCCTCACAGCCCCTCCCCTCCTGCCTCCCTTGAGGAAATCTCCTCTTTGCTCTCTTCCTCCAACCCCTCCACCTGCCCTCTTGACCCAATTCCCTCCCGTCTCCTGACCTCCATTGCTCCCACTGTCGCCCCCCACCCCCCCTTTTACATGTCATTAATCTCTCCCTCTCCACTGGCTCCTTCCCCTCCGCCTTCAAGCATGCCACTCTCTCCCATCCTCAAAAATTCCACCCTCGACCCTTCTGACCCCTCTAGTTACCGGCCGGTCTCCCTTCTACCCTTCGCCTCTAAGCTTCTGGAACGTGTTCTCTACTCCGGCTGCCTGGATCTCCTCTCTGTCAACTCCTCCCTGGAGAAGGTCCAATCTGGCTTCCGCCCCCTTCACTCCACTGAAACTGCCCTTGCCAAGATCACCAATGATCTACTTATCGCTAAATCTAAGCGCCTTTACTCCATGCTTGTCCTCCTTGACCTCTCTGCTGCCTTGGACACTGTCGACCACTCACTCCTACTGAACTCTCTCCGCTCCCTAGACTTCTGCGGCTCTGTCCTTGACTGATTCTGCTCCCACCTCTCTGACTGCTCCTTTAACATGCCTCTTCCCAATTCCAAATTGTTCTCCCTCCCCCTCTCGGTTGGGGTTCCCCAAGGCTCTGTCCTGGGCCCACTCCTCTTCTCTATCTACACCCTGTCCCTTGGCAAACTCATTGCCTCCCACGGCTTCCAATACCACCTTTATGCTGATGACACTCAACTCTCTCTCTCCACCCCCTCACTCCCCCAGTCTGTCCAAGCTCGCCTCATCAACTGTCTCTCTGACATCTCCGCCTGGATGTCCTAACGTCAGCTCAAACACAACATGGTTAAGACTGAACTCCTTATCTTTCCTCCCTACCCTTCCTCTCCCTCTTCCCTGTCCATACTTATTGATTGAGTCACCATCTGCCCTATTCCCAAGCCTGTAAGTTGGGCTTCGTCTTCGATACTCACCTTTCCTTTAAACCTTTCCGCCTTGCCCCCTCCCTCCGCACCTTCAAATCCCTCCTCATAACCCACCTCTTTCTCGCCACCTTTCCCGATACCTGTTAGAACTTTCCTTCAATACCTACTGTCTGCCCCACCCCGCAGACTCCTGCCTAACCGCAACCAAGCCAAGCACATGCACCTGAGACTTCGCATCCACTGAATGTTATTTATCCCGTGTCTCTCCCTATGTCCCCTCTCCTTGTCCCCCCTCCGTGTCTATTAGATTGTAAGCGATAGGCAGGGACCACGTCTATCTTATTGTTCTGTAAAGCTCCAGGTACACAGCTGGCACTATACAAATGCTTATAATAAGAAATGTTCCTTTATCATTTTTGTTGTCAGTCTCTGTACCTTTTCTATTTCTACTATATGGGGTATAAAGCGGCTAGGACTCTAGTCGCTCGGAGGTTGGTGGATGTTGGTCGGCAGGAAAGATGGGCCAAGCTTAGTGCCAGTACGGTCCATGGTCCACAGATGTATTTGTTAGCTGAATGTGGACACCCAAGGGCATATTTTGATTATGGACTTTTGATGTTAAAAAGAAGGCTCTTCTTCCTGGCTCGGGTATATTACTTCCCCTCAGCAGTAACATCTGGGAGATACCGGGGGTTACCTTTGGCCGAGCGTTTTTGCCATTGCTCTTTGAATCAGGTGGAGACTTTGGGTCATATAGTGCTGGATTGTCCAGATTACAAGGAGCCGCGACAGAAATTGATATTTCCATTGGTTAATAGGATGGTGAGGTGACCTAGAGAGGCCATTATGATAAAATTGTTCAATGATATATCTAGGGAGATTACAGTGAAGGTGGCGCAATTTTAATTTTGTGTCTTTTTAATAAAACATTCTAAAAGAGTAAGTTGCTTAAACGCCGTGTAATTTTAAAGCTATGCCTAGGTGCAGCCTATTGTATAGGTAATTCGCGGCTGGATGCCAGCTGAGCCCGGTAGAAGTTTTTTTGAGGGTAGAAGCCTCCTGTTATGTTAAATTGGTTAGGGCAAGGATTTTGGGATATTAGTATGGTTTAATTTGAGAGGTTTCTGCTTAGAATTCTGATCATTGACAATGACATGCTCATCTTGCTATTGTATTGTGAGTTCGGACTATCTGTTAAAAAGTTGGAGGTGGCGGGGGGGGGAGGACTGCTCTTTTTGGAGGAATAAAACGAGTTGCTAAGAGCAATATTAAATGAAGGTATGTTATGTTTGGGGCC
>QEPC01009472.1:8384498-8400511 GCA_003113815.1 Sphenodon punctatus | reverse complement strand
GCCAGTCATGTGCCTGGCGCTGTACAGAACATAGAAATAGACGCGGTCCCTGCCTGTGGCTTACAATCTAAAAGACCAGGAGGGGGAGACAGGGAGAGGGGACAGTGGGAGAGACAGGGGAGAAGACAAACACACATTCAGGCGGATGCGAAGTCTCAGGTGCGTGCGCTTGGCTTGGTTACAATCAGGTTGGTTGCAGCAGTCTGCAGAGGAGGGCAGACAGTAAGTATATGGGGACATATACTTACTGTATATGTCGCTGGACATCCAGCATATGCCAGACCTTTTCTTTCGGATGTACTGGTCTGGGGCAGAACGAGGGAAGCATGATTTCCTGCGCTCTATGGAAAAAAGAATTAATCTTTGGCAGGAATGCCTCATCCAGCCTCAGGGTCACGGAATCCCTCTGGAAAATACAAAAGTTGCTCTCCATGGACAGGGCCCCAAGCTCAGAGACACGTCTCGCTGATGTGACTGCTACAAGAAAAAACACTTTTAGAGTCTTAAAATATAATGAAACATGCTTCAAGGGTTCAAAGGGGGGCTTGGTAAGGGCCAGTATCACTAAATTGAGATCCCAGGAGGGAACCCTATGCACTATGGGGGGGGAGATAAGGTTCTGGCTGCTCTGAGGAATCTCCTAACGTTCCTGTGGGAGGAGACTATTCTGTTAGAGACTGCTCTAAGTACTGAATCTATGGCAGCTGCCTGCCTGGCCAGAGTGTTAGCCCCGAGACCCTTATCTAGGCCAAGTTGGAGGAACTCCAGGACCTGAGTCACCCCCGCTCTGGTCGGTTCCTGATCTTGCTGCAGCGACCAAGACGCGAATGTCTTCCAAGTGGCTTGGTAGCTTCTTCTGGTGGCGGCCGTCTAGATAGCTGGATCGTGTTCAACACCGCCTCCGAGTAGCCTCTCGCCCTTAGGGCTGAGCGCTCAAGTTCCAGGCTGTCACTTTTAGCGCCTGCGTTTCTGCGCAGCATACCGGCCCCTGGGTGAGTAGTGTTGGGGTGAGAGGCAGCCTGTGGTATTGTGCCTGGCTGCGCTCGATCAGCTCCAAGAACCATGGTCTCCTGGGCCACCATGGAGTTATCAAGAGAAGGTGCGCTCGCTCCCTGATTGCCTTGCATATAGTCTTCTGAATTAATGGGATGGGAGGAAAAGCGTATAGGAGTCCCCTGGGCCAGAGACAGTTTAGTGCATCGATCCCCTCTGCTTCTCTGCACCGAGTGTGGGACATGAAGCGGGGAACCTGAGAGTTGTCCTTGGTAGCGAACAGATCCATCAGAGGTAGCCCGGTCCATACTACCAGCTGTTGGAAGACAGATATGTGCAGAGTCCATTCGTGCGGATTGAGGCTCTGACGGCTCAGCCAGTCGGCCTGTGTGTTGTCCTGACCTCTTATGTGAAGAGCCTTCAAGGATGCTAGGTGTGACTGGACCCATGCAAACAGCTTGGCCGACTCCTGGTGCAACTCCTTCGATCTCGATCCCCCCTGGTGATTGATATAGGCTTTTGCTGTCACGTTGTCCGTGTACAGCAGGAGGTGTCGAGAGGGGAATGTCGGGTAGAGGTGCTGGGCTGTTAGTCGGATAGCTTTCAGCTCGAGCACGTTGATCCTTTTCGACGCATCTCTCTTCGACCAGATTCCCTGTGCTGTGTGCGTTCCCAAGTGTCCTCCCCAGCCGAGTAGGCTGGCATCTGTAGTTAGAACTGTTCTTGTTGGTTCTGTGAGAGGCATTCCCTCGTGGAAGTTGTCTGGTCTTAACCACCAGGACATAGAGTCCTTTAAGTCCTACAGAATGGGGACCCACGGATTGAACCCAAGCATGAGCTCTCTCTGGAAACCCCTTAGCTGCCTCTGCAAGGGATGTAGGTTAAAGTGGCCCCATATCACCTGACCTATGCAGGATATAAGCAGTCCCAACAACCTTGCTAAGAGTTTGAGTCTCATGTGGTTTCGCAGTCTGAGTAGCTGGACTAGCTTCTGTATTTTCTCCCGTCTCTCGGAGGGAACGAACGCGTGGTCTGAGGAGGTATTTATTAGAATACCCAGATGTTCCAATCTCTAGCTCGGTATAAGATGACTCTTCTCTCTGTTTATTAGGAAACCGTGGTTCTCCAAGTAACGGATGGTTCTGTTTAGGTGTCCCTCCACTCTGCTGGGGGAGTTGCCCCTGATCAGAAGGTCATCGAGATATGCATATATATGGGTCCCCTTGCTGTGGAGGTTGGCTACCAGAGGGGCCAAGATCTTTGTGAATGTCCTGGGGGCCGAAGACAGTCCGAAGGGCAGGGCCTTGAACTGCCAGTGCTCTCCGTTGTAGGCAAATCTGAGCCATTTCTTGTGAGGGCTCCAAATTGGGACATGCAGGTACGCCTCCCTGAGATCTAAGGCCACCATCCAATCTCCCCTCTGCAGACTCTGGCATACTGACGCCACTGTCTCCATTTTGAACCTGCGTCTTCTCACATATCTGTTCAGTGCCTTGAGGTCCAGAACCGCTCTCCATTTTCCAAGTTTCTTGGAGACTAGGAATAGGATGGGATAAATACCTAAGGAACGCTCGTGTTCCAACACTCTTTCTATTGCTCGAATGTTCTCTAACCTCTGGATCTCGTTCGTCAGCGCCAGGTGTTTGTGTGTGTCTTTGGGGACTGGGGAGGCCAAGAATCTTTGTCTGGGTGTATGCTCCAGCTCTATCTGGTAACCTTCCGCTACACAGGAAAGGACCCAGGCATCCGTAACCGAGTCCTCCCATGTTACCCTGAATCGCTGGAGTCTGCCTCCTACCTCCGAAGAGGCATAGTCAGGCGTCCTGCTTATTATGGGCGGGTCCAGATCCTCTTGGCCTTCGCTTATCGAATCTGCCTGGTCTGAACCCTCTTCCTCGAAAGGCAAAGTTGTTCGTAAATTCTGTGTCCCTGGTTGTGGGATCTTCTGGAGGTGCCTCCGAAACCCCTGAATCTAAAGGAGTGGCCTCGAAAAAAACCACTTTTTGGTGCTACCTGCTGGAGAGTTTTCGGCTTGTCTTTAGAGTTTGCCTCCTCCAACACCTTTTCGAGACAGACCCCAAAGAGCTTGGATCCCTTGTACGGGGCCGAGGTAAGGAGGTTCTTAGCTGTGGCATCCCCATGCCATGAACACAACCAAACCCTGCGCCTGGCTGCAATATCGTTCGCCATAGCCCTGGCGGACCAAGTTAGGACATCCGTAGTTGCGTCTGCTAAAAAGGCAGTAGCCATGCAGATGAAGGATGACAAGTTCTGTGCTTTTTTCTCTGATAATTCGGGATCTTGGGTCTCCTGCATCCAGGCTAATAGGGCCCTAGACACATATGAGGCTACGATGTTAATCTTGAGAGAGGTCGCTGTGGAATCCACTGCCCTCTTAAGGGCTGAGTCCACGCCCCTATCAGTGGCGTCCCAGGGGTGACAATTCCCCTACCTGTGAGTCCTGTGTCCCTTCCTCAGTGGCCGTCGTCTTCGACCCGGCAGCGGGGGTGGGAGGGGTAATCGCGCTGTTGCCGGCTATGCTCATGCCTCCTTCTACGCCCCCGGCTCAGTACTGAATGCAGCAGGACCAAGCGGTGCTGGCCCTATCCGAAGGCGGGGGGAGCGCCGCTGCAGACAATCCCCGCTAGTCAGGAAAGAAATGCGGCCTCCCCTGCTCCCCGGCGTGGTGTGAGGGAGCCGGCGGGGATCAGATTCCTCTCAGGCCTGGTCTGGCGATCCCGAGACAGCGTCCGGGATCGCCGTCCCCAACAAGCCCCGCCAAAGCCTCTTCTCTCTCTGAAGGCTTCCTTTTTTAAAAAAAAAAGATCTGCCTAATTTGAAAGTTTCTATTTTTCTATAGGGACCTGAGGATCCCAAAGAGCCTCCTAATGATCTGGAGGCAGACGCCGGACTGGCTAGGAAGCCGGGTAGCTCCGTGACGCAGGCGCAGTGAAGAAAAAAGCTCATCTGCCTCCTAGCGGTCAACAGTAGAACTACCCAGCAGGAGGAGGATGCAGAGCTATGAGGAGAAGGAGGAGGCTATATTTGGCCCAGATCATATAATCCTGGTGGGAGCGAATATGTGGAAAAGATTTTTATTGTCTTGTATACAGATCATGAGACTACAAACTCTTTCTGTACCCCTGATGAAGGGTTGATTGATACCAAAAACACATTGGATTGTATGGGTTCTTAATTGCATTTTATTGTATATATGTTCTGGATGATTAGGAATGTTTTTTCATTCCACATTTTGTATGCATGTTTTACATTTTCAGTAAAGGTCTTTTTATAGTTATAGTAGCTTTCTCTTGCGTTCAGTTTGCTTTTGATGCTACTGTATTTTCTTCCCTTGTTTTTGTATATTACAGCCATTAAAGGGCAACCAATGTCCCTTCCTTGCTTGAAGTAATCCACAAATAAAGCCTCCCGCTATTCCTTTATTACCAATGGCCTCATGCCAAACCTGTTCTCAGGCTTCGGTTATTCCACAGGTATCTCAAGGACTGTACTAAGATTGAAGTAGTTGTCATCAGTTACTTACACTTGATCAGCTTCACCACCTCCAAATGGTTTGAGTGTGTGACAAGCGTCCCATTCACCTGGGAGAGAGGAGCAGTTATCATTTTTGGTCTCTGAACCCGGGAGGAACAGATTCAGAGAACCTCAAGCCACATGGTCAAGGCTGAGAAAGGCAGATAGAAGGAAGTAGACTAAAGCCTGATTTCACTTCCTCCGTACTCCCAAATGTACTAGCAGGACACACCCTCCCTTAAAAGTCATGCTGGACAAATCTTTCCTCCCCATAGGACTGTAGGAACAAATAGGTCAAATATTTGTCTGGATGGAGAAGTTGGCTATTTCTCCCTATCACCAGGGAGAGGGGCCCAGTGCAAAAAGCAAGACCCGAGAAAGAAAGCAACAGGAAAGCAGAAGAAAACCTAGTCTTAGCTAGTTTATTCACCTGGATTTTTACACTGGTTCTTTGCACGTCATTTGAGAGACAAGTATTTACATTTTTCTCTCAATTGCGACTCTGATTAAGGCTTTTGGATAAATAAAGACTTTCAGTCTCCAGCTAAAAACAGAAGTTCTGACTCTGCCTCCTCACGCCCCATGGTACTTTCTGTATATGCAAAACAGAAACCTCATGCAACGTCCATAGGCACGCACAGCAAGGTTATGAAACCACAGTGCTCTCCATTAAAAAAAAGTAATCATTTGGCAACAGATACCCCTTGGTCACTGCCAATTCTAATTATAGGAAAACAGGCAGTGCCTCAAATATCCCCCATGAGATAACTTTTGGCAAACGCTGACAACAGTGATGTGGTCCACTGAACTGCGGATTGCCCCTAATGCAAAAGATCCATTCCAGTGATGACAAGTGCCCCTACCTTGATGATTCGGTCACCCGTCTGCACTCCCGACCGCATGGCTGCTCCATCTAGAGAGACAGAGTCCGTTAAGAATTTCATCCATTCTTCCTTCCCATCATTTTCCTCTTAAGCAGTATAGGAAATTTCATCCTCTCTTCTGAACGCAAGGCTAAAACCACTTCTTCTACTCACCCGTGCCACAGGTATCCATGAATTGCAAAAAAATTGCACGAGACCAGGGGTAGGGAACTTATGGCCCATGGGCCAAATCTGGCCTGGGTTGTTTTCTACTTGATCCCTTTCCAATTGCTTGATCTGGCCCGTAACCTCAACCACTTAAGTGAGCTGCACAAGGAAGTGAGAGGGGATGAAGGCATGTACTCCAAGATAGAGGAGTGGTTCATGTCATAAATCAATGATCCTTTTCCAATCCTTAAGTGCCCACTCAAACTTCCATCCGTCTGAGGCGACTGTACTAACATTTTCAAAATAGTCCAAGGAAGGGAAAAAAGGGTTCTTCTGCTCTCAACTACGGAAGTCGTAATTTCATGCTGCAATTGACACATCGTGACCACAAGCCAAATCGTTTTACAGGACTCATTCATTTCCTGTACAGAACAGGTTGTGAGACAGCTTCTGATCAGTTCAGACACTAGAGCAGAATGTCCCCCATAAGCCAGCAATACAACATATCCTTATCTTCATGGGTCTCATGGCTCTGTGAGGATGTCTATTAGAATCTTCCCCCTCCTATCTGTCACATCCCTCCCATCCCCCCCTTACACAAGCCCTCTGGACTGCTGTCTACAAGCATATTGAGCAAGCTTGCTTACCTTCCTTGACAGACTGCACAAAGACCGGATTGTCTCCACTGACTGTCAAACCAAATCCATTTTCATCCCGCTGGATAATAACGCAGCGTTGAACAAGACCTGCCCAAGAAAGGTAGGGGAGGAGAAGGGGTGATGGGGGAGAGAAATTAAAAAGACACAAACTAGGCATCAGTCCGGAGACTTATCCTGCTAGAGAATCATAGCATACTGAATGAAACCTGAACGGAAAGACAGAGGGAAAATAGAAGACACAAGTAGAGAGTCAGCCCAGGAACAAAATGGGAATGGCATGAGAAGTCAAGCTTATTACAATGGATACATGACATGGATCCACAGCAGAGAAGCAGATAGATCTGGCACATGAGACAAGAACTGAGGAATCGGCACGCTTTAAAGATAGGCAGCTTTGAAAAAGAGCCACCATTGAGCCCAGTTGCTTTCTTCCCCACAAACAATTCCCCATACAACAGCTATACTTGTAAAATTCTACACACTTGACCAAGACAACGAGTACCAAACCATATTTTTTTTACATACAGCCAGATTAAAGGGGGGAGGGGGAGGCACAAATCGCTCGAACAAAAATCAACAGATTGCGATGAAAGCTTTTATTAATAAAAATCAGGTCTTTGTAGCTTTCAAGCACACAAACCCTGAAGGCTTTGCATCTCCAGAAGGAGGGCATTCTACAAACCCAAAGCTGTCGCAGCAAAGGTGTGATTTGTATTCCCATGGTTTCTGCAAGCCATTGGAAACTAATGCTCCATTGCCCACCAAGCGGCAAGCATGGACTAACTGGTCAGCACGTGGAGATGAAAGACACAAAAAGTTCCAAGTTCAAACTGTTGCTTTTCTAGTGACTCATTTTGATATCTCAAAGTTGCTGTGTTTCGCACAAACTATTTTCCCCTTTCAAACCTACCCTGCGCTCCTCCCCCATACCGCCATAGCACAGACAGGTCCACGTGGTGACACTTGGAAGGCTGTGGAGTCTGCTCTCCATCACCTCCTCTGGATCAATTGCTAAAGCCAGTAACAGCTGCTGCTGCATTACAAGAGGAGCAAATCCAGAGTCTGTGGCATCTGCTTCCTGTGCTGGCCCCAGCACCTCGGCCTGTCCTGCCGGAGAGAAGCTGCTAGATTGGAGGAGGGGGGACAGTGGCACACCCAGCTGGGATTGAAGAGAAACCTACCTAGAGCAACTAGATCAGAGACAGAAGCAGCACAGTAAGGGACACTTCATTTTGGTTTGCTGAGGTAAGGAGGAGGATCTGGCTTGAGGCAAAGGGTGGTGGGAGTCTTGATCATGTTATTTATCTATATAAAAGTATTAGTTTTTGAAATGGTAGTGCCTATTATAATAATCCCACTCCGAGTCCGGTCTGTCTCCTGGTCAATGTTTCGGGAAAGCTGGCAACTCCCAGCGATATTCCTTCATGCAATTTTCCAAAGTAAGCACAGAGTGGAGAAGGGTTTCTGCTCTAGGACTCTGGCCACACCTCTACGGTCACTCGTAGGTAGGAAGTAACCACAGGAAGGGATGCTCTGGGAACTGAAGCGTGCTCTGGATTAGTCAAATCACACAACATCTCTGCTGATGAAGGGAAGCAGATCCTTCCACATAAATCCTTTGCATGGATTTCCTTGAGCAAGGAATAACCGTGGAGTGCAGGAATAGGAAAGGATTTCACCCAACACACAGAACGTGGGTTTGTTGCACTACCCACTCAAAAGAGGGGTGTGTGTGTAATTGCGTGGTTGAGTCCCGAGATGGTAAAGCAGAATGAAGGGGTGGTGTCAGACACAACTGTTACTATCTGCACACGCTAGAGGAAAACAGCCAAACAATGGATGATCTGGTGGTGGTGTCTGACAGGGGCTGTGGTTACATACGTTTGGGGATAAATATTTTTTTTTAATCAGGAACAGTAGCTTTGGAGTCTGCACTTCCACATCTGCTCAGACAGTGCAGCTGCAAATTGATGAATGCAAGTATGCCAACAAGGGGGCTATTTATTTAAATTTCTACCCCACCCTTCTCCCTAAGACTCAGGCAGCTTACAAAATTAAAAGCACAAAATACATTAAGATCTCTCAAACAAAACCAAACACAACACCCTCACCCCTAAACTCATCCCTGCCTGCCAAACGCTTTGCCAAAAAGAAAGGTTTTGCACTACCTCGGAAATATTCTGTTGAGAGGTCGTATTCTCCCCTTCTGCTGCAACCACTTTCCTTGTGTACACAAAAATCAGGGGGCATAGCGTGCTAAGAAGTACTGTCTTATCACCTTCCCATATGAACAAGCTCGGTGGGCAGCCATCCCTGAGAACACATGCATTGTGGGTATTTGGTTCCCCACAATTCTTTGCACCCATTAAGGATGTGTTGAAATAAGTGACGGTCCTCTGTAATAGAAATATACTGTGCTTGAGAGAGCTGTGGGGGACATACCGCCACCCACTATAAAGGAAAGATCTGGGTTAGAGAGGTACAGCAGAAATTGCCTTATCTGGACATCTTCAAAGCACAGCAGTAATCTATCCAATTGCTGCCTCTATTTCTAATCATTCCTTCCTTCTGGCGACTGGTTTACATAGCACTAACAGAGATAGGCAGGAGTGACTTCACTGGAGTTACTCCTAAGTCACGCCAATGCAAGCAAAAAACAACAAAGAGCCTCTGTTCTTGCTATGGAGGAACAAAAAATCAGCGTTCTGCTTTCTCCTGCAACATTCTGGTCACAGTATAAATTGAGCTACAATCATATTCGCCACCTTCCTGTAAAGTTGAAGCCGTTATAGGTTTTCCTGAGTGACACGCAGTAAGCAGATGGAATGGAACAAGGAGCGAGACGGAGGGGGGAGCCCAGGAAAGGTACTAACCTTTACATCCTTCATTTACTTCAGTGAAAGAACATGACTCTCCTTCCCTCAGCTCTGATTTCTCTACATGACCAAGCTTCTCTAAGCTTCACTTCACAAGAATGATGCCCCAAGGCAGGGATTCGGAAGGAGAACATGTGCCATTTCACAAAAATGGCACCTTTTAAACCCACCTGCCAGACACTCAGGTTTTATGAAGGCGGCTCAGGCTATAGAGTTCTGCATCCGTAATGTTTTCTAATAGTTACAAAAACAAATGGAGCCCCATTCATGTTCTTAACTAATGTTACGATTATGAATAAGCAAATGACTGTCATTTGCTTCCATCCCTTTCCGTTTAAAAGTAAAAAATATTTTTTTTAAAAAATCAACAACTGTGCCTGTGCAAGTGGCTGCCAGCGCCATTCTACCCACGCACACCCTTTTCCAAAATGTGGCTGGCAGCATCAATGCTGCCGGAAGGGATGCTGGTGGGTAGGGCTGAGGGGGTGGTGGCTCCCGTCATTGGCGGGGGCACCTCTGGCGGTTCGTAGTCTGGGGGTGCTCCTCGACCCGCAACTTCGCCTGGATTGCCAGGCTGAGGCTGTGGCGAGGGGAGCATTCCGCCAATTACATCTGGTGCGACGGCTGCGGACGTCCGTCTCAGGCTCGGATCTGGCCACCGTCATCCATGCTTTCGTTACCTCTCGACTGGACGACTGTAACGCGCTCTACGTGGGGCTGCCCTTGACGACGGTCTGGAGGCTGCAGCTGGGGCAGAATGCGGCGGCCCGCCTCCTAACGGGGACGGGTCGCTGTGAGCACATTACACCTGTGCTCCGTACTCTGCACTGGCTGCGTATTGTCTTCCGGGCACAATTCAAAGTGCTGGTTATGACCTATAAAGCACTACACAGCTTGGGTCCTGCTTACCTGCGAGACCGCCTCAGGCCTCGGGTCATTTTGCGACCCGGGGGCGCCCAGTTCGAAGTCCCCCAGATATGCCGGCTGGCGACGGTAGAGAGGGCATTCTCGGGGCCGCACCTTGGCTGTAGAATTCCCTCCCGCTGGAGGCCTGTCTGCCCCCAGACCTCCCATCTTTCCGTAGATGTTGTAAGACCTGGTTGTTCCGCTGGGCCTCCGGGGAGGAGGGTGGGGAGGGCGGGCTGGGGTTTTAATTCACCTTGCTGCTGAAATTGTTAGGTGTCCATTTTAAATTTTTATACATTGTAGTATTTTAGATGGTTTTATTATTGTTATTTTATGTTGTGCGCCGCCCCGAGCTGCCAAACTGCAGGAGGGTGTGGGATAAAAGTTTTAGTATAAATAAATAAATAAATAAAAATTAAAAAGCAAGCGCCATTTTGGAAAAGAGCAGCCAATCTGCACACGTGCAGACTGGCTACCCTTTTCCAAAATGGTGCTGATGCTGCTGGCATCATTTTGGAAGAATGGGCCAGTGGCCATTTCGTGTACACGCAGTGATTTTTAAAAAAATTGAAAATGAAAAACAAAAACAAGCAAACAAAATATTCAACATCATTCCACATGTGCAAAATGGCCACTGGGGCTGTTCTGCATTTGTGCGCCCTTTCCTAAAAAGGTGCTATTTTAGAAAATGGTGCACATGTGGAGAACAGTCCCGGTAGTCATTTGCACATGCTCTGACTTTTTTTTTTTTTAAAAAAATTACTACTTTTTAATTTAAAATATGAAGAACACTCCCCCCCCAAAATTTGTAAATGAAAAATGGGATGCCTTCTGCACACCCCTATCAGGTTTGTCTTCCCAGTTAAAGCCTTGCTAATTCAGACATTGCAACACGACACCTTCAGTGCAAGCTCACTCTGTTCCCCACATACAGCGGCTTTAAACCTCTTCCAGAATCAGAATTACCAGAAGGCTTGTGCTGAGGCGCTCTCCCCTTTATCAGGGTTCAAATTCAGAGGTGGTACAGAAGGAGTAGAACTGTAATGCGTAGTAAATTTTGTTTCCACAGTTAATAATATCCACAACTCCGAGTAGCCTCTCGGTTGCCAAGTCAATATGTGTTGTCACCAATATGCTGATGACACACAGCTGTACCTCTCTTTTTCAACGGACCCAGGTCCTGCCGTCTCGATACTTTCCCAGTGTTTGGAGGCCGTGGCGGATTGGATGAGGCAGAGCAGACTGAAGCTGAACCCAGATAAGACGGAGGTGATGGTAGTGGGGAGGGCGAAGGAGGTGTCGGCTCCTTCTATTGGGGGTTCTGCCTTCCGGTTGCCCAACAAGTACGGAGTCTGGGGGTGATTTTGGATGCGGACCTCCGCCTGGATCGGCAGGTGGAGGCAGCGGCTAAAGTCGCCTTCTGCCAGCTGTATCTGGTGCAGAGGCTGTGCCCATACATCTCCAGACCCGACCTGGCCACTCTCATCCATGCCTTCATTACCTCAAGGCTTGACTACTGCAACGCGCTCTACGTGGGGCTTCCCTTGATATTGGTTCAGAGGCTGCAGCTGGTGCAAAATGCGGCGGCCCGTCTCCTTATAGGGATGGGTCGCCGTGAGCACATTACACCAGTGCTCCGTTCTCTGCACTGGCTGCCTATAGCGTACCGAGTCAAGTTCAAGGTGCTAGTATTGGTATACAAAGCCCTATACGGTCTCGGCCCCTCTTATCTCGGGGACCACCTCGCCTGCCGTGACTCAGGACGGACCCTCCGATCCACTGGGGGCGCCTATCTGAAGGTCCTCCGTGCAAGGCGGGGGGCCACCATGGAGAGGGCGTTCTCGGTGGTCGGGCCACGGTTGTGGAACTCCCTTCCGAAGGAAGCCCACCTGGCCCCGGGCCTGCTCGCCTTTTAGCGGGCATGCAAGACTTGGCTGTTCGCCCAGGCCTTTGGAGGGGAGAGGGGGAGGGAGGGGTAAATGGGGGAGATTGGTGGGGTGGGGAATTAGAGGGTAGGGTTAGGGTTGGGGGGTTTTAAATTATTTTAAAAGTGATGTTGGTTTTAGTGTATTTTTATTGTTTTATCGTATTGTTAGCCACCCCGAGACGCCATGGGCATGAGGGGGCAGCATAAAAATGCCATGAAATAAATAAATAAATAAAATCTCTGATTGCCAACACAGGTAAGCGACTACCTGAAATGCCCTGAACTACCGTTATGGACTTCCTGTTTTGTCAACCCATTCTGGCGTACCGTGCCTGTGTTTTAGCGTCTTTCTGAATGTTTGCATTTTGTTGCTTTCATCAACCACGTGCATGTACACCCACCCACAAGAGGATCCCGCGGAACAACCAGGAATGAATAGAAATGGAGGGGGAAAATGGGAACTTGGTAAGTGGTGCAAAATGGAACACCGGTAACTTGGTCATTCATCCAAGACAGTGTCGGTGCTGCAATTCCGACAGGCGTGGGTAACTTTTACAGCTCTAGTAAGATGGCATTAATTCAAGGACACAGCTATAAAAAGGCAGAGGCTGTGCAGCTCCTTGTTGCAGCTGTGTCCTCTGCCCTTGGAAGAGTGGGAAGGGGATCCCGTCTTCTGTGCCAGGGCCCATTCCAACCACTCTACACTCCCAAATAAATTCCATGACAGTAAGAGAGCTTCAGCACTAAAGTGTCCCAAAAGATGATCTAAAAACAACTAGAGAAAGCTTGGGGTTTTTTTTTGTTTTGTTTCTGACACCCATATTTTTTTTTGCAGTTTTGTTTTTAACTGTCTGGCATGTTTCTCCTTTTTTTTTCTTCCCCATCTTCAGTCCTATCCACTCCCACCCAAACAACTGCTGTCTCTTTTCATATACACCTCTCCTGCATTTGCTCAGTTTGTATATATTTCTGACTTGCTACACTACATGCCTGAGGAAGGGCTCTCACAGGTTTGTTGTGTTAAAAGTTAACACAGGGTTAAAAGTTGTGTTAAATTGTTCTATGTAAAGCACTCTGAGTGCCATGGCAGAGGGTGTGTGTGTGTGTGCGTGTGTGTGTGTGTGTGCGCGCGCGCCAAGTAAAAATTATTATTATAAAAATTATCTTGTCACCAACAAAAGTTGATCCAATAAATGAGATCATGCGAACTACTCAATCTTCATTAAAAACAACACGTTAGCACCTCTCAGTCTGATTCCTGGTGCATTATCCCCACACCCTTCCCCACGGGGGAAGGAAGCCATGCCTGCTTTCTCATTCAGGGACGGCTGCACAAATGCATCCTTGATCTGCGGCTCATTTACAACACCCTTCCCTTTTATCTGCAGACTCACCACAAATTCCACAATCTGCATTTGTCCTGGTGCAGACGCAGATGCATTGCTACAGAGCAACTGCTGATTCTCCTGCACTTACTGACCCACTACTTTCTTATGGGATTTCTCATAATAAAAAGGGGACCTGGAGGAATGCCCTTATAATCCCTGCACACAATGTTCTGGAAGCAGCACAGAATACTAAGCGGAGGAAGGAGTCTCTCCTCTAGGACTCTCTGACCACACACTCTATGGTTACTGTGAGGTAGAGGTGACTAACAGGAAATGATGTCGGGGGGGGGGGATGGACAGAAGTTTGCTCTGAGTTAATCCAACCACACAACCCCACTGCTACTTGAGAGAGCCAGATCCTCACAAGCAAACCCACTGCACTGAGTGGCTCAGAATACAGGATCTTCAAGGAACACATGAACCAGTAAAGATTTCACACAATACTAAAAAATAAAATAAAAACTGGTTTTGTACCAGTACTCGCTCTAAAAGAGCACTGTCAACAATCCCTTGGCTTCATACAGACAGAACAAGCAAACTGAACTTGTGACAAAATAGCTTAATTAGGATCAATGTTTTAACCACTGTCTCCTCCTCAAAGAAGAGTGCTCCCTATTCTTTCTGTAGCTCCTTGCAAAGGCCAGAAATAAATAAATAAATATAGGAGTATGAATTTCGGCCTATGCCTGCTAGCCATAAAATACCAACACCATCTCCGCTGCTAGAGACACGCAACTGGAACTGCAATCTCTCATTATGGTAATTCTCTGAAGGGCCAAGTCATTGCTACTGGCAGAGAAAGCATACTGGGACTAGATTGGTCTAACCTAGTGAAAGGATTTTATTTTTATTCTTTGGGGGGTAAAAAAAGAATGCATCAGCCATAAGATCATCCTCTAGATCAGGGATAAACCTCAGGCCCGGAAGCCATACAGTCCACAGCAAGTTTTTATGTGGCCTCCTTTCATTTCCTGGATCTGGTCCCTGGATCCAGTTCCTACTGCCAAGCACTGAAAAGCTTAGCTCAGGATAAGGAAGAAGTGATGGAGGCATAACACACATTGATAGGGGACAGACCTAAAGGTACAGATCCATGATCTGGACCCTCCTGTTCTTGAGCACACCCCTTAAACCCACCCTGCTCCCAACTTGTGTGGGGCCGTTGGAGCTTGTACTCATTTTCAAAATGGCCCCGGAGAGGGAAAAGGTTCTCCACCCATGATCAATTCAAGTTAAGCACATGCACCTGCATCTTCTCACACTCATGAATGTATCATTGTCTCGCCTGATGTTCACCTCTCCCTCATCTCCCTCTTTCTTGTCTCTTAGATTGTAAGCCCTTTGGGATAGGGACCTGTCTACTAACTGCACAGTGCCAGGTACATTGCTGGGTCTATATAAATAAAATAATAATAATAATAATAATAATACTCTCTCTAGAGGCAGAGAGAAAACTAGTCAAACATTTGGATGGATAAAGGAGCACAAGCAGAAGAGTGGAAAGTAATCATGGAGGGGAAGGTTATGAAAATTGTTTACCTGCAAGAGAAACGAATGGAAGCCAACTTAACAGCTGGTGCCTTTTATTTTTAATTTCACATTGGGATACTTTTTTTTTTTTTTTTTAAAGGGACATTATTAAAAAAACAACTTCTGATCTCCATTATACACAAACAAGCCAAACAACATGACTGATCTAGGCCCAAAGATAAACTTAAATGTTTTAGGAAAGCATAAACTTTTTTTTAATTCCTATTTTTTTTTAAAAGGCATCAACTATTTGATACACAGACTCCATTTTTTTTAAATATAAAAAATATACATCCTTATTGAACAAAACACACAAAGAAAGGTTGTACACATATTGGAGCTTTTTGATGCAAAAAATATTTAAGTAGAAAACAAATGTTTGCAACACACAAAGTATGGGAAAAAAGTGGAAGTATCTTAAGACAGATTTGTCCCACAGCTTGTGACAATCCAGGCATTTTGACAGAGACCTTTTGCTTTTAAAATGCTTAAACCATCTATTACCACTAAAACGGCATAGCAAGGAGTATAAGCAATGAGGGCATGTGTACTGCTGATAGTTGCAAAATCTTTATGTCATTCTGTCGCTGTCAGCTGGAACGAAAGCCAAAAGACACGGTCATTAAGCATTGCCACTCAGCAAGTCACACCAAAAATAAAAACCTTTCACAACAACATACACCTCGTAAGAACTTTTCAATACCAGGGAATAGTGAGTGCTTAATAAAGTGATGTGGTATAGATAAACTTGATTGATACATATTTCTAAACAGTATCATTTGAGGTGTTTTATCAAGGGATAAAAATAAAACCTGACATTTTCTAGAAAAATAAAGAGATTTTCACAGGACTTAGTAAGTAGTTGGCTTGTTGTCCTCAAGATTCTAGTGGATGTCGGCAATTCTAGAAGTCTCTCTTTCAGATGAGAGGTGCAACATAGGCCCCCAATAACTATTATTATTATTATTAATTATTTACATAGCACTATCAACGTACCTGGCGCTGTAAAATAATAATTAGAGACAGGTCGCTACCTACCGTAAGGTGCTTACAATCTAGGAAGAACAAAGAAGGAGCAACAAGCGGGAGGGGAAAATACATTCATGAAACTGAGACATCGCAGGACAGGTGCACATTCTTAGCTCGGCAGGCAGGAATAAATTTGGTGG
>QEPC01009472.1:8370962-8382851 GCA_003113815.1 Sphenodon punctatus | reverse complement strand
ATTCCTATTTTTTTTTAAAAGGCATCAACTATTTGATACACAGACTCCATTTTTTTTAAATATAAAAAATATACATCCTTATTGAACAAAACACACAAAGTAAGGTTGTACACATATTGGAGCTTTTTGATGCAAAAAATATTTAAGTAGAAAACAAATGTTTGCAACACACAAAGTATGGGAAAAAAGTGGAAGTATCTTAAGACAGATTTGTCCCACAGCTTGTGACAATCCAGGCATTTTGACAGAGACCTTTTGCTTTTAAAATGCTTAAACCATCTATTACCACTAAAACGGCATAGCAAGGAGTATAAGCAATGAGGGCATGTGTACTGCTGATAGTTGCAAAATCTTTATGTCATTCTGTTGCTGTCAGCTGGAACGAAAGCCAAAAGACACGGTCATTAAGCATTGCCACTCAGCAAGTCACACCAAAAATAAAAACCTTTCACAACAACATACACCTCGTAAGAACTTTTCAATACCAGGGAATAGTGAGTGCTTAATAAAGTGATGTGGTATAGATAAACTTGATTGATACATATTTCTAAACAGTATCATTTGAGGTGTTTTATCAAGGGATAAAAATAAAACCTGACATTTTCTAGAAAAATAAAGAGATTTTCACAGGACTTAGTAAGTAGTTGGCTTGTTGTCCTCAATATTCTAGTGGATGTCGGCAATTCTAGAAGTCTCTCTTTCAGATGAGAGGTGCAACATAGGCCCCCAATAACTATTATTATTATTATTATTATTATTATTATTAATTATTTACATAGCACTATCAAAGTACCTGGCGCTGTAAAATAATAATTAGAGACAGGTCGCTACCTACCGTAAGGTGCTTACAATCTAGGAAGAACAAAGAAGGAGCAACAAGCGGGAGGGGAAAATACATTCATGAAACTGAGACATCGCAGGACAGGTGCACATTCTTAGCTCGGCAGGCAGGAATAAATTTGGTGGATTTGGGCAGAGGGGTTTTGGGGAGGAGGATTGCTGGGGTACAGGTTGGGGTGAGTGGGATGATGGGGTTTTAAGGGATTTTACTGTATTTTATGTTTTTATTTTTTAAATTTTTGGTGTTGTGAGCTGCCCTGAGTCTTTTGAGAAGGGCAGGGTAAAAACGTAAAAACAAAACTAAATAAATAGTTAGAGAGAGAAGGTATGCTGAGCAAAAGGACAGCATCAGTGACCAGTCACGGGAAGGTGTGAGTGTGAGATATCTATATCTATAGATCACTGGGATTCTATGGTGGAAGGAAGCTGACCTCGGCCTTTTTGTACATCATCATTTCACAATGTTTTGTACAGCGTTCTACACTTCCTCTCCTGAAAATTATGATGCAGATAAAAGTGAGGTGGAAGCAAAAGAACAGCTCTGTTCCATCACCAAGAAAGAGTTGGCATTGGGGTAGGGATCCACACAGAGTATGTCCGAAGTGGATGAGGACCCAAGGAAGAGCTTATACAAAGGTGGGCTACTAAGGTATGTGGGTTCTTCACATCCAATACCATGCGAACAGCATCACTTGGATTCTTCCAGTAACACCATTTAAAAAAAACAAACTCTCTCTCTCTAGCTTCCGAAGAAAAGTTACGACTAGAAATTAATTCATTTATTCTAATTTCTATCCCGTCCTTCCCCCAAGGCTCAGGGTGGCTGACATCATAAAAATACAATAATAACCTCATTAAGAACCCACCCTCACCCCTAAACACTCCCACCTCAACCCCAATCCCCGCCTGGCAAATGCTTTGCAAAAAAAGAGGAATGTTTTTCAGTGCCTCTGGAAAATGCTCCAGCTCGGGCTCCGACGGACCTCCAGGGGAAGGGAGAGGAGTGCCATCAAGCAGGGGCAGCGGCCAAGAACAGAAAAAAAGAAGGGGGGGATGGGCACTAAAAACTACCCCTATGAGCAGCCAAAATAACATAGGGCAAATGATTTGATTCAATCGCAAGTGTTGAGTACTGTGAACATTTGTTTCGTTTTACTTTGCTTTCGGAGATTCAACAACCTGGTGTTCTGAAGAAGGCCTATGGCCGAAACATGCTAACAATATTGCTTCCATCTTCTCTTTTCCGAGCTGTACTTTATACAGTTGGGTTTGCATGGACTTTAATATTATTATTTCAGACATTGTGTGGTTGATTACTAAATAAGTTTGTTTTTATTATATTGTGTGATTATTATTTTTCATACTATTTATAGAGTTTGTTCCTCTGTTTTTTCCCCCTATGTTATTTTGTCTTCAGCGGCCGAGAACGCCTCTCTGGGGCTCTTCTCGTTTGGACAAGATTAGCATGTGGTCCCCACAAGAGAGTGCTCCTGGCCGCCCGTAGGGGTCACAAAGGAAGTATTGAAAGAAAGTCTGGTCTTTCAGATATGTGGGGCCAAGACATATCCGCGCAATTCACAAAGTATCGATAAAACAAGCAACCCAAATGGAACGAAGGACCATTCCAAAAGGGACTCTAGGTAACTTAACTACATACCAGAGAGAGGTACAGAAAAATGCATTGTTAGGGATATTTAGGGTTAGGTTAAATTAGGTTGTAAATAAGTTTTGAACCAACAGAACGGTGATCTGCTAGAGTAAGCTCCCCCTGGGACAGTGGTGGGAGCAAACAAAACAGAGTTTTAAACGGAGTTGGTTAAATTTATAGCATGCAGTTTGTGGAGAGTTTTTCTATTTGATAGCAGAAGAAGAATTGTTCTTAACCTGTGAGCATATTTGGGGCTCCACCCTGTTTTCCAGAAGCCTCAAAAGATCTCTCAAGTGGAGGTGGGACTGATGGGGTGTTCTAGTGCCTGGCGACGATAATTATAGACTGGGTGCCTGAATGGTGGGACCTACATGAATGCTTAGGGTCCGACTGCTACCTTTGGGGTCGGGAAGACATTTCCCCCCAGGTAAGATTGACAGTCAAATCAAAGGGGTTTCTTTTTCTTTCTTTTTTTGCCTTCTTCTGCAGTGTGGGTGCAGCCCACTTGTTTGAGACATCTAGATTTTTCTCTCATAACATCATCCCTTGTTAATTCAGGGATCAGTGTGCTCTCGTCACTCTACTTATTGCAGATTTTTATTATAGGCTCTGTTTCTTGTTGATAGATTATTATTTTTTTGTATGGGCAGTTTGGGGAGGGTGAATCCTGGGTTGGTGCAGATACTGGACTACATGAGGTCACTTTCAGTCCTCTGACCATTATAAATGGCAGCATCTGCTGCTACAGAAACACCATGGCCAGTTCCTGTAGACCCGCACTCCGTTACAACTCCAAGTTCATTTTGGATTGTTAGTAGGAGAAATAATTAGGCCCTCCCATGAGCAGTTTTTTAGCCTTTAACATGGTGGCAGCATAGTGTCATGAGGATGGGAAGGGCTAAAAGTAGTTCCAATGGGAGCAAATTGACAGAAGGGTGGGTGGCTATACAAAGGAGAAAAACTGTACAGATTTGTAGTTCGTTCCAGGTTATCAGAATGGTGCTACCTAACTCACTCTCACATGCCCTGCTCCAAGGACTGCGTGGGCTTATTGCGCCTTCAAATAGGAATTTCAAGAGCAACGAGCACAAACAGAAGAGCCACACCTCACTTCCCTTGTTGCCACTCAAAATGTTTCTGTTACCGAACTCCCAGTGACATGCCAGAAGGCAAGCTAGCCTCCAATCCCCAACAAGAAAAAAAATACGAGTGCAGTGTTTGTACTTGTATACTCTTAAATAGCTTGGCCCCATCCAAGGCAAACCTCTCCCACACATACCTCAGGGCCAAGGGAAAGGAGGAGGGGAAGGAGAACACAGAGAGGAAGCCAAACCCAGAAAAATGTCACCACAAGCAAAAGAGGGAATAAAGCTGTATTCCTAGGTCCTAAATGCAGGAAACTCTGGGAGAAGTTATGTTTCTATATACCTCCGTGAAAAGCCAGGACATGGTACAACCTGAGGAAGTATGACCGGAGATACATCCCAACAGACACACCAAACCTTTCCTGTAATCAGCACAGGCCAGACTGACTACACTTCCAGGGCATGGCTTGTTCATTCCTTTTGTACAGGGCATGGCTTGTTCATTCCTTTTGTACAGGGCAAAGACACAGGAATAAAGCAGTAGGTCAGGGCTTCCAACACCATGCAAGACCAGGCTCTTCCCAAACCAGCTTTTAGTTCCTTTGGGAGACGAGCCATTTACCAGCCTGGAGGCCTTTAATAACAAAGGCAACTGTGGACCCATTTTAGCTTCAGACCTCTTTAGGGAGGGTTAAGAAAATAGCAATCTACTATTATGTCGTCAAGGCAA
Source organism: Sphenodon punctatus (assembly GCA_003113815.1). Lineage (NCBI taxonomy): Eukaryota > Metazoa > Chordata > Lepidosauria > Sphenodontia > Sphenodontidae > Sphenodon > Sphenodon punctatus. The sequence continues at coordinate 8,378,548 of QEPC01009472.1, read as the reverse complement.
CAGGGGACACAAAACTGGGAAGAGTCCTGGCCGAGACGAAGATGTGGCATTCAGTCTTCCTTGGAAGATGCATTTTTAGAGTTACCACTAAATCCAAAGTGAGAAGCTCGCAGCAGAACCCAATATGTCAACGTAAGTTAGCATAAACACTCATAGCAGAGGAATAGGCAGAAGAGTATCAAGTACAGAATCAGCTATCATAACGGAATGAAACCAAGTGCACAGAGTGGGTTCTTTACAAAAGAAATTCAGATAAGAACATAAGAAATGCCATATTGAGTCAGACCAATAGTTCATCTAGCCCAGCATCCTGTCTCTAACAGCGGCCAATTTTGGTTGCATGGGAGAAGTACCGGCAATCACAATGGGCAATACGTTCCCTGCTGATCACTCCTTGCTCCCAACAGTAAGGCGTTCCCATCTCGTAATCTACTTGGCTTACAGCCGTTAATGGACCTATTCTCCAAGAACATATCCAGTCCTTTTTTAAACTCAGCTATACTACTAGCCCTGACAATCTCTTCTGGCAACAAAGACCATAAACTAACTGTGCATTGTGTGAAAAAATACTTTTTTATTTGTTTTAAATCGCCCACCAGTTAGTTTCATGGAGTGTCCCCTAGTTCTAGTGCTACTTGAGAGGGTAAATGAACGTTTCCTATCTACTTGTTCCGCTCCACTCAAGATTTTATAGACCTCTCAGTCGTCTCTTCTCCAAGCTGAAGAGCCCTAATAATGATAGTGCATCATTATTTTAAAATTTCTAAAATAGGATGTCAGGCACCCACCCATTTTATGCTGGAGGTTTTTATAAATCATCCTCCAATGCAAGGAGAGCCTGATATGACAAACTCGGCAAGTGACGACCAAAAGAGGGGAGGATATTACCAACTCGACCAGCTCACCCTTCTTGAGTAAACGGTTCTGCATCAGCATGACACTGTTAAGTCTAAACGGAATTAAGTGTATTGATTCACAACTAGGAATATTTAGTGCTGTAGAGTCTCCAGACATGACAGGTCTAGCAAATTCTCCTTTTTATAGAAGGGCAGGATAAATTAAATAAAATAAATAAAACAAACAAATAATTAGTTGAGAATGAAAGCAGAACACGAGACAGCATGTGCTTGCCACAGATGAGTTAGTATCCAGCAGCTACAAGCTTACACATCTAAGCCGCATAACAAACCAGCTTCCCTTTTCCTGCTGCAGAGCAGGTAAAAGGCAAAGGCTTTGGGTGCACACATACAGACAGCATTGAGCACACGGCTGCAGGGGTTGCTTTAGCTTACCATAGGTCTCGGATCTACTCTCCTCTGAGCTAGATTTTGTCTTCCTGGAGGAGCTATCTGCACAAGAGCGGGAGAAAAGGAGAAAAAAAAAAAGATATAGAAAATATGGAGACCAACATGGATAAAACATCATAAAAAAAACCAAAACAAACAACACAGAAGGATGTGTGATCAGGTTAAATCGTGCAAAACACAAACAAGGTGTGAACAGCACATAGGTGATAACACTTGGAATAAAAGGTGTGAAGACTTCTAGTGCAACTACGAGGGTAACAACACGCTGTGAGTGAGAATCATTCATGGAAGTGAAAGTGCAATAAAAACAAGCTTTTTTTCTACACCAACAAGTGAGCTGGATCCTGAATACAACTGTGGTGAAAGCACAGTCCTCAGGACCAACAGCTTCTCAACAGAAGAGTTTTTATATCAGCTGAACAACTCTGTCTCCGCTGGGTTTTTTTTTAAAAGCAGTACTATTTTGGGGCTATGGAGACTGCCTACCAGAGTAGACCAAAACACACTCAAACGCTGGAGACAACCCACAGCCCTCAAAAGCAGAACAACTCTTATTGGGACAGAAATGTTTATAAAGCCATCAGCTCATCTCTAAATCTGAAAGCCTTCTATTTAACCGGAGGCAGAGCTACAATGGAGCTAGGGGGGCTCAGTTGAGCTCTGAGCCCCAGACTCTGAAGGGGTTCTTTGCAAGCAACCTGAGCCTGGCTAGGAAGTTTTCAGAGAGGGCAAAGAAAGGAGTAGGGTTAGCACTCTACCTCCACCCAATCTAAACATTGTCTAGTGGTGCTCAGACGGCTTGCAAGGAGTCCCCCCACCAAGAAGGAAGTTTTCAAAGTGGGCAGGATGGCCCCAAGCACTCTTCAAAGTTCCTGGCAGGGTTGCTGCCGCTGGCAACAGGGGCAGTGTCACCTTCATGGGCAAGTCCTGCTCTCATCCTGGAGACGCTGCCTCCTGCCCTGACCCTAGAAACATCACCCTCTTGCCATTGGGAGTGGCCATAACTGGGATGGAAAGCTAGGTCCACCACAGCCTCGACATACCACTGCTTCTAACACTCAATACCGATCTTGTGTAAAGACGCCAAAAGGGCGTGTGTCGTGCGGTCGGTGCGTGGGGCGGGTGCGTGGGGGGGGAATCACTTCAAATGAGCGGCCGCATACATGGTCGCCCCATCCACGCACCCCGTCCCCACACGGGACATTCTGGATTTTTCTGGAGTGCCCCGTGCGTGGACAGGGTGGGCGGGGCATGGGAGTGCACATTCCCACGTACCAAATTCACATGAGTACTCCCCCCACGTGGACTGCGGGGGTCCATACGCAGGGGCGTCTCATGTAAAAACACCCTTTAACTCACAATGGATATTTATGCCCAAAAAAGAAGTCTTGGGGTTGGTTTCCAAAACCCAATCTAAGTTTATTTGTTCTGCACCCTATGAAGGAACCACCCAAATAGCGTTGGATATGCTCGAGAGACTGCATTAAAAATATATCCTACACACCCCTGTCTATAGCCAGCACAATTTGCTCTTGCCTGTTCCACAATCTTGGGAGACTAATAGCATCCAAACAATAGAGTGCACAAAAGAGGAAAAAGAGTGGACAGATATGAAAAACGGATAACCACTAAAGACCACGAGGCTCCCCTGAGCGCCTGTCAGACAGTTTTACGAACACAGAAGAGTCAGTGGGTTAGTAGTTTGGGAAGGAAATCTTTGCACACAGACTAGTTTCCAAGACAGCATTAAGCTGACACAGATCATCCAGATTTCACAGACAGTGGGGAGGGGAATAATATGTATATATATATATAAAGATGGACAAACATGTCTATTAAAAATAAACTTTATTGGAAAATATGTCTGTCTGAAAAGGCAGAAGGAGAAGGATAAAGCGACAATCCCAAATTACTTTGAAGTCCGTCATCTCTTTGACCAGAGGGCCATGCGCTTATCCGCGTTAAGCTCCATCCAGTTAGCAAAAGAGACCAGCTATAAATCTATCAACACGTGCTTTCTGTTAACTTGTTTTTTTAAAAAAAATAATTTTAAAATAGAAAGCTATATTTTGTCCTTCTTTCATTAACACATTAACCTAGATTTCTTTCTGCAAAGCTGAAGGCTACAAGCATGAACATGCAAAATTCACTTGTTGGACATTGATTCAGGTATTTTGAAGAGGCTGTGCAATGATTAGGTGTGGAAAAAACAACAGCTCCTGAATATTATACCTACTCAAGCGTTATTTAATTTTATTAAAACATTTTATAGTCCGCCCCTCCTGCCAAAGGCAGCTCTGGGCGGCTTACAAAGTATAAACACACACATAAAAAAAATACACAAACAGCAACATAAAACAGCTAAAATAGGAGGAAGCGGAAAAAGGGGGGGAAATATCCCCCCGGGAAAAGAGGAGGGTCCCTTACCCACACCCCCATGAAAATAAAAACCCACCCTCACCCATCTCCCTCGCCAAAGGCCTGGTGGAACGGCCAGGTCTTGCACTGACATCGAAAAGAGGAGAGGTCCGGGGCCACCCGAGTCTCTGCCGGGAGGGAGTTCCACAGTCTCGGTGCGGCCACCGAGAACGTCCTCTCCATCGTCAGCCCCCTGGGATACCCGGGGAACTTCAAGAAGGGCACTCCCGGTCTACCATAGGCGCCAATTCAGAACACGGGGCGTGAGGCAATCCCACAGATATATGGGGCCCAAGCCGTACAGGGCTTTATAGGCAAGAAGCCGCCCGGAGCTGCATGGCAGGAGGGGCGGGATAAAAGTTTATATAGAAAGAAAGAAAGAAAGAACCAACACCCTGAATCGGGCCTGGAAGACTATGGATTATGGGTCCATTTGTTTTAGACGCCACTAAACTTTTAAATAATGGACGCACATCTAGGAAAATCTTGAGGATTTTACCTGTGGGGTCAAAATCGTGTGCACTGATGCAGCGTTCAACCTTCTGTTTCTTGTCTGCTGGAGACTCTCTGCTCAGAATGCTGCCGTGTCTGGACCGAACAAGAGAGAACCATTTTGAATTGCTTAGCACAGCACACAAGACATGGGAATTGCTAACGTTTTTACAGATAAACAGGAGCTCCATTTACAAAACATTTGGTGTTTTTTTTTTTAATTGTTCTACCTTTCCAACTGCTAATATCCATTAAGATACCTTGTGGTCCCTGAGCCTGCCAAATTAAAATTTGCTAAAATTAACAATAAACCCACCGCTTAAAATTTCATCTTTAAAACATAGATGAGGATTCTCCCCTGCCCCAAATGTAAAAGTTCTGTGTGTGAAAAGAGTCAACTTAGAATCGCATTTTACAGCCATTTCAAATCTCAGATAGGAATAGTCAGCATCTGTAATGGAAATGCTGGAAAACTGTCAGAGGTAGCACTATGCTATGCTCTATAAATATGCCACCAGTTTATACTATGATCACTCAGTTCTATCAATCATGATTCAAATTTAGCTATTATTATTTTATTTTATTTAAATGTCTCTTTATGGCAAAAAGATGCCATCCTGTTAGGGTTGCCATATATGCAAATTTTTCCAGGACACTTATGAAAAATACATGTTGCAGGGCCTGCACTGGAGCCTTTAGGCTCCAATTCAGGCCCTGCAACATGTACCTTTTTCATAAGCATCGTGTACCTTATAATGTAGAAAGACAGTCAAATCCCAGTAACTTACCTTGTCGGTTTTTTGAGAGGAAACCTAGAAAAGAAAAAAGAAAAAAAAGTGTTCAGCAGATCACATTTTGTTTATTGATACTGTTATTACTAATAACGCCATGGTGCACTTCTGTAACGTCTCTGAGTAAAAGGATTCAGAAGCTCTTGATATTTATAGTCCGGTACCCTAAACTTCCTCTTATTGAAATCCCATTTTACAGTTGTATATGCCCAGTCAGAGACTGTGATTTACCAAGTTTTCAGAGCAAGCAAGTACCAGAACCTAGAAAATCCAAGTCTCTCATTCTTATCACTAGATCACAGTTCTGTATAAAAGAGAGAGGGAGGAAGAATCCACGTTTAGCAACTCAGATGAGAATAGAGTCAGAGTCCCAGAGCTTGAAGGGACCTTCAGAGTCCCCTAGTCCAACCCTCTCTACCACTGTGTACATGCCACACCTCAACTCTCTGTACGGTATAAAACCACACCAGTAGCCACAAACAGAGACCTGAACCAACCAGAGCATAATGATGCCTGAAACAACAGAACAATTTTAGAAGAATGGAAGACATCTCAAACAGGTGAGTTCACCAGGAATCTGCTTCTGTTCCTAATAAAGCCACAGACATCCACCATGGGAATCCCTGGGCCATGTCTCTTAACATCTCTTTGCCTCCATTTCTGCAACTGTAAAATGGGACTACAACATGATTACCTCACAAAAAAAAAAAAAACAACTAACTTTATTGGCATCAAGTGCTTTTAGAGCCTTGGCTAAAACAGCGTTTCATTACTATTAGAAACGACTGAATCAACTTAAACAATGTTTTGTCAGAAACCGATTTTTAGCCTGTAGTTACAAGTAGTACCCCAAGATTGCTAATGCTGAATGAAATACCAGGAAAGAGAACTTTTTCTCTCGTTCCCTCTCCCCTCAAGGCTTGTTTACTTTAGGACTACTCTCAGGACATCAGCGGTACATTTTGATTGTCTAGATTTTCCACACAGCAATAGGGTAGACGAAAAAGACACCACAAATATTGGGAGGGGCTGAAATTGCTTTTAGCTTTTCTTTTTTTAATTGACTAGATTAGAAGGAAACCATGATCTCTTAAATGGAAGTCGGATCGCCTATGAAATTGTTTTGCATATAAAAGAGAAAATGCGTGCATGACAGGACAAGTCCCATGACGGATAAGAAAGCGTTAAGGACCAGCCAAAAGTCATCACAGGACTTCATATCAGGAACGTTTTCGACTGGGAGAAATGGTGATCCATGAAGCCAGGGGAAGATTAATTACTCTGGAGTTAAGTTAGGAGCAAGGAGCTCAGTGGAGCAAGACAGCAGAGAAAAAAATAGTTGGGAAACTGAGGATATTCGAGACCTGACCAGGAAGGCCGAAAGGGGTTCTCTCATCCACAGCATAGAAGGCCGAAATAGAGGAAGCCCAGCAGGAAATAAGGAGAGAGCATGACGAGCAGGGTTCCTAATTTTTCTCTACTAGCGAGTTTTTGCAGGCAGACGTTTCCTAGAAAAACCCTGGAATTCTGGTGTTTTTCTCTGGAAAAGCATGGGAAATGAATGTCATAATCAGGTTTTTCTGGGAAATTTCCACCTGCACAAAACTTACTGGCAGAGAAAACTAGAAACCCTGAAATTGATGAGGGAACATCCAATAGAAGGAAGGCTGGCGAGAGGTCATGAGCAAACAAGCATTGGACACTCTCCAGAGAGAAGGGGCATATTATTTGTAACACTGAAGAGAATGCTGTGAAGTTAAAAAGTGAGCTTGTGCATCTTCTAGGTCACCAAGAGTTGGGATGTTCAAGCCCCGAGTATGGACGGATGTAACTTGCAAGTAAATAAAACAAAATTTAAAATAGCCCAAAAGGTCATTTGATACAAGCCTGATCGAGTGCAAGTAGGCTGGTGAAACCAACATACATAGAATACATGTTTCAGGTGTGAGTACTCTACGTAGGGAGTGATTGTGGATAATACACTGAAATCCTCAGCCCAGTGTGCCGCAGCGGTCAAAAATGCAAATAGAACGTTAGGAATTATTCGCAAGGGAATAGAGAATAAAACTGAGGATGTCAGAATGCCTCTATACAAATCAATGGTGCGACTACACCTTGAATATTGTGTGCAGCTCTGGTCACACCATCTCAAAAAAGACATAGCGGAACTAGAAAAATTACAGAGAAGGCCAACAAAAATGATCCAGGGTATGGAACAGCACTCATATGAGGAGAGGCTTGATAGGTTGGGGCTCTTCATCTTGGAAAAAGGACGTCTGAGGTGCGATATGATAGAGGTCTATAAAATCATGAGTGGTGTGGAACTTGTAAACAGGGAACGGTTATTTACCCTCTCAACTAGTACTAAAACTAGGGGACACTCCAGGAAACTCACAGGTGGCAGAGTAAAAACAGACAAAAGCAAGTATTTTTTTCACTCAGCGTACAATTCAGTTGTGGAATTTGGTCAAGGCCAGCAGTATAGCTGAGTTTAAAAGAGGTTTGGACAAGTTTCTGGAAGATAGTTCCATTAGCAGTTATTAGCCAGATAGGACTGGGGAACAAAACCCTTTACTGT
>QEPC01009472.1:8338713-8352163 GCA_003113815.1 Sphenodon punctatus | reverse complement strand
GCTAACCACCCTTTAACCACCCTTGGTGGTTATTTATGCATGTTGCAGGGCTGTATTGGTGCCCTATGCAGCCCTGAAACATGCATAAATGACCACCAAGGGTGGTTAAAGGGTGGTTAGTGTCATGTCTGTTTTCACCCATGGAGGAGGGTGAGCCAGGCTGGAGCAGGAGGAGCCGGCTGGGAGACTGTGCTGCTGGAAATCAAAAAGGAATTTAAAAGTACACAAAGCCGCTCAAAATAAGACTTTTGCTTAAGTCTCTGCAGTTAAGGCACCTGTTAATGAAATAAACTATAAGACGGATTCCCTGCAATCTAGAATACAAAATGCCGAGGCCAGGATTTCTGATCTGGAAGACCAACAAGTAGTGAAAGGAAACCTTCCTGATGAAAAAGAAACTAGGACTCCTCTCTGATAAAGCAGAAGGTTTGGAAAACAGGAGCCGAAGGCATAATCGATGCTTCCTGGGATTCAGATTGGGGGCTAGGACAACACTATAAAATTCATCCAGAATTTCATCCAGACTGATCTAAAACTGCTCACCTTAGCTAGCCCTCCAGAAATGGAGCATGTGCACAAGGCCCCGAGGCCAAGACGAGCAGAAAATGCCCATCCCAGCGCCATTATAGTAAAATTTCTTAAATTCCAAGAAAAAAAAAAGAAGAGAGGTGAATGAGAAAAGGAGAAAGAAATGAAATCCCCCTCAAAAGAAAACTTGAATAAATGAGGCATAGAAGCTGCGGTGGTGTATATTACCCTGCAAGACTGACATTCATATTTCAAAGCAGATGCAATTTCCTGAATGACAGAAGAGACCTGGAGACCTTCTTAACAAAAACATCCAGAAATTTCCACTCCCAAGAGCTACAGCCCCTACAGGGTGAAAACAGTCACAGCAGATTAGGTTACCTGGCTTTGGATGGAAAACTAAACCATTAATGCTTACTAGCTGGGGATTAAACCCCTGGCTACAGGTAGCTGAGGAGTGGCTAGCAGGCCACAGTCACACCTCCATGATTTAGACTTGTACTTCTCTTGAGCTACTGTAGCTGGCCACTACGGACTTCTTATGTTCTTAGTTGTCGGGGATGAGTGATTTGAGATCTTAATATGGGCAGGTAAAATCCTGGCTGTTAAAAAGACCTTAATATATTAAGCAATATGGGTGGAGGAGTTGGGGATTCAGGGTTACTGTATTGTATACCCAAGACCAACCACATCACTGTTTGGATGTTCCCTAAATGTTAAGTTATACATTGGAAATAACTGTTTCGTTTTAAGTAGTGTAACTGCACCACCACCACTGCGACAAAAAAATCCATTTTGTTGGGATTAATATTTGGTATGTTATTGGGGGGGCGGGGGGGAGAGAATTAGGGGAGGGAAGAGTTAACTCAAGATTTTTTCTTCTTTGTGATTGTTGTTATTTTGGTATGTTCTGCTGAAAAGTTAGCTTATGTGCTCAGATAGAAAATACAATGTCAGCGTTACAATGCCTCTTGGGATAATAGATTACAGTAGCAGTAAGGATATGGCAAGAAAGATTATAGCTAAGAAAGAACATGCCTGAGCTTAAGGGGATTTCTTTAAATGCCAAAGGCATGAATATTCCTCAAAAAAGAAAAAGAATACTAAATTGGCTAAAAGATCAGGATGTAGATCTATTTACGTTGCAGAAGACGCATCTTTTAGAAAAAGATATTAATAGATTTTAAAATAATGGGAAGATTTTAAAAAATAAAATAAAAAGGGAAGGTTTATTTTCTAAGTATGTTGTGCCTCAAGACCATACTTATCTCATTATATAAAGTTTAATCTCTTTTTCTTAAAAACACATCAGAAGCGATGGGTGAATTAGACATGTCTGTATTGCAGGAACAACAGAATAAAATGTGAAGTTTTCTTTAAAATCAATCTACACTTATATGGTGATCATCTGTCTATTACAAGTAGGGAGAAATTCAAAATGGTCAGATGAATAAATGACCCCCTCCCACCCCCCATGTGCTGGTCCTCCTCTTCTTCCTATTACATAATAATATTACATAGTTTAAAAGTTGTTCATTCTATGTAAAGCTATCCGAGTGCCATGGCGGGGGGGGGGGGGGTGTCGTTACATAAAAAGATTATTATTATTATTATTATAATGCATCAAGGCCTCACTCAACATGCTAGAGATGGTCTATTTAACCACCGGTGCTCTTTCATCCCAAATATTTATGTCCTGGACTATTCTGGGCTCAATGTACGGATAAGCTGGAAAAAGCTTCAAGACAAAACTTGCTAAAATACTTAGTACTTATATAGCCTACCATTCACAGATTGCAAAGCAGCGGGCAAAGGCAAACCAAGTCTAGAGGGGAAGGGATTTGCTCAACGTCTAAAAAGACTTGGTAGCAAAGCCAAGAATGGAACGTATACATCCTTATTCCTGGGGCAACCGGGGCTCCACTGTACCACAGTGGGCGCTGACAAACAAGACAGTAGCCTGTTGGAGTTTGGGTAACCACCACTCACATGTTTAGCATATAGAGCCTAATCAATGAGCAGCCCCCTGCATGTATTCTTGTGTGTTTGGGCAGCTCCCACTCACAGGTGGAGCATGACAAACCTAACACACGGACAGACATTCTTCCCCGCCGTGCTCTACCCACCAACATCCACCCTTTCCCAGGATCCTGCCCCCTGGCATGATTCTCAGCCATGGCAAACCATGCGAACAAGAAGCTGCACCAGCCGTTTCTTCTGTGCTATTATGACTCTGGGAGGTGGTCCAGCACCTGCTATCCCCACCCACCCATGGAGGTTCATACTTGGGTTTATCCCTGCTAGGACTTGGCATTTGGAAATCACCTTTTGCTATGCAAAGAATGCTGAGTTTGAGGAAAGTGCATACTTTATTGAGTTCCTATTGTGAAAGTTGAAAGCGAAAGAAAAAATCTTGGAATCGAAAGCAATCAGTCCTTGCATGTTGTCAACCACCTGGTTTTTTGCATTCATAGCTCACAGCGATGTACTGGCAGGTAACAGCATGCAGTTTTATCGGGGTCTTGCCTGCCACGGTATTGGAAATCCCTCCTGGTTTGCATAAAACCCTTGATCAAACATGTGCCTGTTGTACCTCCTCTCAATGATCTTCTGCCTTACCATACAGTGGGGGCAGAAAACATCCCTGCTCGTCAGGGCCCTCTGTACTTCTCCAAGCCTCCAGTAGTCAGTTCACCTTCCCTGTACCCTGACTCACTTGTTCCCCCCCAAAGAGATTCAGCTCTACCATCCGATCAAGACACTACCGGTGACCCTGTGGGATCTCTTGCCGTCATCAGGGCAGTGATAAAGAAAAACAGCAGGGAAGGTCCAACCTCCATTAGTGACTCCCTTACTTCAGAAAAGTTGCAGTCTCAAGTGCATCTCACGCTCATTTCGTCCAGGGCTCCCATTCTTCCATTCTGCAGAACTTTGAACTACAGCAGGGTTGTATGGTGTCTGCGCTCCATCCTACATACATAAAACCTCATCGTGGGCATGTGCCACCTTAGAATCACATAGGTTGCCTTGGAAGATGGGTCTGAGATCACTTGGCATATCAGGCCTTCCTCAAAAGTCAGCAAAGGCCAGGGTATCCATCCTCCCCTCCCCCCCCCAGCTTCTCTGGGCCCTGTAACCCAGGCAGCCACAGCGCCCACAGGCCAAAGCCGAAGTCATTGTGTTTTCCTTGGCAAACAACCCAAAGCAATAGCTTTTTATGGTGCTATGACCCCACATGCTTGTTGCAAGCAAAAAACCTGTTGCTTTCAAAAGATAAGAAAATATGAGTCGCTTTTAACCAACGCACAGCTCTGCTCCCACCTACATTCTGAGCACAGTGACCTTCACTGCCTTGCACATCTCCCCACACCTGCCCGTTTCTTGATATTCAGTGGTTTTTCCCCACCCCAATTAAAAATTCCATGCTTCCGGGATGCTAACATCTGTAACATTTTTAGATGAGTGTGTGCACACAGACACGCTTGTGGCAGAAATGTCCATGTAGTTTAATAGCCACCTGGATTGGCAGTGCAGCAACACACACACACACACACACACACACACACACACACACACACACACACACACACACAAATTTGCAAGATTTGCAATCATTCTCCTGGCCTTGTAAGGACACTTTCCTGTACATGTGAATGTGCTTTTAGATTGTAAGGCCACTGGGCAAGGACCGGTCTCCAAAAATTTGTGACTAAAGCACTGCATATGCCTAGTAGCGTTATAGAAATGATTAGCAGTAACTAAATGAAATAATCAGACTAACCGCAGCCTGAAAAATAGAGTCACTTGTGCATCTCTAAAAGAAAATAGCTCCAAACCTAATAAAAAAAGATGAAATTCATTTGCCACTGGGCGTCTGGTCACGCAGATTACCATTCAACTGTACACTGAGCAGTCTGTCATTGACAAAGAGGTCCCGAGGTCATGGTGACAGCTCAAGTCCTCGTCAATGGAAGAGGAAAGCTACCGATTTTCATTATTGTTGTCACAGGAGTCACACAGCATGGCCTTTTATACCCATTGGTATTTTTGGATACATATTTGAAAAAAAGGACACACACAGACAGGGAGCCTCTGCATATTCTGCAGGTAGCTCTGGGCCAAACTCATGAATTTTAGTAACCTCAAGGATGGTTACTAAATAAAAACAAACCCTCACTTACCACCCAAGCTCAAGGTATCTGAATACTCAACATAGAGATACTACAGAGATTAGCTGAACACAGATTAGACAAGCAGTCTCCAGGCAAATTGAGCACGTTCATTTAAATTAAACAAGATTTAACGAGAAGCACAGCAATCTGGGAGTAGTGACTGCTATATTATTGTTTTAATGATTAAGTATTTATATATGTACCTAGCACTGTACAGTCATTAGAGACAGGTCCCTGACCTAGCAGGCATACTCAGTTCTTTTGCTATTTCCCTCCTTGTCTATGTTCAGTTTACTGGTTGCTCCTGGGCTGACCCCAGTTTTGGTATACTGAGCAAGAGAGGAAGAACAAACAAACAAACAAAAAACCAACACCACCATTACAGTGTTTTAGAGGAGAGCTTAAAAATCTTGTAAGAAAGGGGGATGCCTACTATCAGTAAGAACAAACAGAAGCTGGAACTTTAGCTCAATAGTCTGACCATCTGCAAAGTTTCCAAAGTCATTTGCTCTACAGCTGGTCCAGAGAATCAACACTGCTTCAATATCTCAGGAAACAGTGTGTCGATCTGAAGAAGCCGTTTCCTTACAATACAAACAGTGACAGGTGGAGGCAGGACATTAGAAGTGCTTCGCAAGGCACCCTGATGTTCTTGTCAGCAGAGTAAATAAACAGCCTTGACAGAAATCTCCCAGCAGCCGTGGAGCCATTAAATGACAAAAATGGGATTCTTTTCAATTGGCTGCCTTCCAGACAACGAGACCGCGGAGAAGAGGAAACCGCCTGTGACTCAAACTTGTTGCACAGTTATTCCCCACCCCCCACCCTGAGTTTAATTACTGCTTCTGACCCAGGAACATTGCTTGGTGAAACAAACAGCAGCTTTCAGAAAGGCTTTCACCGACTGTCAAAATAAACCCCAACCAGAACACATCGACTACCCACCCTTCTCTCAGCACCTTCCAGCCTGCATGAATACAACCCATAACTGCAAAGCAACTGTTGCAAAAGGTAGCGCCTACTTCATTTAGTATCTGGAAGAGGGGGAATGGAAATTAGGACTGCTGGGTTTCCATTCAATTCCTGACTGTATTCCTCATCTGTCAAATAGTCCTAGTTTTTTGTAAAAACACTTATTAATAATCTCTTATGAATGGCATGAAATGAGTTAATGTTTTCTCACTTCCCTCAATGCCAAGAAGGCAAGCCCACCAAAAACAGAATAAAGGTTGGTTGTATACTATGCCTGGCTACCATGGCATGGGTGAACACACAAAGCAACATTCTACCATTTCAAAATGAGCACATTGATCCACAGATCAAGATTTCAATTGTTTTCCATAGATTAGCACACTTGTTCTCTTAAATTAGAAGCCTATGTCTCACTCAACAAATACGTTTCCATAGCAATTTGCTGACTTCTTCCTGCATATTAGATGAACACATGGAGCATATAGGTACACAGAAATTACATGGGAGGCAGCAACGTAACATTTTAAACATACTTTTCAGCAATGGCGCACCAACTACTGGACAAACACTCTAACTTACTCCCTTGTGGGGGGGAAATTGTACCCTTTTTAAATTGGCAAAATGAATCAATGAAAGGGCAAAATAACTTGACCATCACTGCACATCAATTAGGGTTTAGAACCAAAGTTTTACGGTAAGAATCCTGGATTCAAAACCCCTAATCTAACCACTCTGCACAACCCTGCCTCCTGCAACACTGAACACCTGGATCAGAGGGGTTAGTTTCATCAGAGCTCTGCACACTAGGACACATCGTGATGGTAGCTCAGGTTGAAAAGAGTAAAGAAAAATCCCATTACACGTTGCCAAGGGTAAGGGTCTCTTCTGCAGCATCCAAAGAGCACTTTACTCAGCCAGTCAATAAAGAGAGAAGTGACAGCCCATGCGCTATCAACAATCTCTAGGATCAGATCACCACCCACAAGAACCACTTCCACTGTAGAAACCGCAAGGACTGCACAGGACAAACCACAACCTCTGATTGCACGTCTCAGCCAACTTTAGAGCCAGTCACCAGTTTGAGATGTACAGATCACCATTACAGGGGTTTGCAGCTTTAACAGTGGAATACAAGACACTCATTCACTTTAAGGTCCTTCAATACATAAGCTACCATTACTTTTCACTCTGTGTTGACAACTTCAGTTCACGCTGGTTCTTCCACACATCACGTTCCAATTCCAATGAGACCTTCTCCCTTGTCCTCTAGAGGGCAGTTAATAGATTCCCTAGCCTTTTTAGTTACAGTCCATCCTTAGGAAGGATGAGCACATAGAAACGTTTCCACATCCTGAAGTTATAGCCACCTCTCCATTTACCTTCTACTCCCTTTTCATTTACCTTCTACTCCCCTTCCCCACGCCAACTCCCCACCTACTTTTGCCTATTTCCTCAACACCAGTGTTTTGTTGTGTTTGCCCTTCACAAGTTGGCTAGTGTGTTTTGGGCCCACTCCCAACTTCTATTCCCCTTTCCCAATCGTTTCAAAACCCCTCCCATTACCCCACTCCGCAGAACACTAAACACTGCTGGGGATGAAACAGGGAGCACACTGGTAGGTTCTGCTGACAAACACTCCTGGGTTGTCAGGGGAGATACTCAGCAGCTACATTCAGGGCCACCACCAGAGGAGGAAAAACACACCACTTCCATGGAAACGTCTGCTTGCTGTCTATGTGGCAACATGCTGGCATAGCATAAGAGAGGGGTCAAGAATCCTGCACTGGCCCTCTTACAGAGAAATTCTCTCCCCATCCTCCTTCCACTTTAGGTCAATTAAGGCTACACCCAACCTTTCCGCCCCCTTCTCCACTCATTCAAAGTCCCATGAAAACATACCTAACTGCTCACAGGCCAATGGCTTGTGTCTCTCTACGCTGGAAGTCATCCAAGTATTCTGCCACGACACGTCACAAGCCAGGACTCTAAGTCTACAAACAAGCTGAAGTTCAGTTTCAGACATAAACAGGAACTCTACTAGCTGGACTGTTGCACGCAGCTTCAATGAAAATGGCATAGATAAGAAGAGCCAGACTTCCCATGCTATATTTCTTATAGTCAGTACTAGTAGCAGAAATGCAAGGAACTCAGGAGATTAAACCAGCCTGAGCGTGCTACTCCTGAAAACCACACCTCATTCATGAGGGTCCTGGCAAGCAACCACACATTTCTATGGCCCAACATTCTGTCTTCAGTTAGTGTGGCTCAAGAAACTCTGTTGCACATGTGAACTAAGAGGCCCTTTTGGTTAATTCACAACTTTAACTTCATGCCGCATCCCCTACATCACCAGTGAGATCATATCATATAAACTATCAATTTGCTGAGCTGTTTAAACAGGTTTAAAGGCTCAAAGTGCATCTCCCAAGTCAGCATGTTCTGTTGCAATCCGGCAGCGGACACTGTGCTCCTAACAGAGACAGCGATACTTTGGCCATCGTCAGCAGGACACTTGACAGAATTTAAATCGACAAACATTAATGACAGATTACACAGAAATTGGATTAGGACTTGATCAACCAAGTGGAAGCTTGACTGTTAGACATTAGTTTCTTTGTTCATATCAGCTGATAGCATGCTTAGCATGTGGCGGCACTATAAATTCAATATCAATTTATGCTACAGAATGCAAAACTATCAGGCATTAAACTGAACATCAAATAGCTGAATGGGCAACTTCCAACAGTTTGCTGACAAATGGAAGCAGCATTACTGTATTTATAGGATGGCAGAACATTGCCTGATGAGCGACAAGGACCTGCCCAAAGATCATAAAATCCAACTAGACACAATACAGACAAAAGGATGCAATCAAAAGTCAAACATGACAGCAGCAATGCCTGGCGCAGGGTTTGTTAATGCCACCGTTTCTTAGGACATTGTTTTGTATAATTTTGTTTACACATTAACATGTAAAGTAAGCAGAGTCTTTTCCTGTCTTTGCTTTTAAATTTTGTGTCCATATTAAAACAAACAAACAAATAAACCAAGCCAACTTTGCTTCTGTCCGATTGTTTCCCTCACTCCTGCTTTTTGGCATTTTAGACCTTTCAGTGGCTTGTTTCGCATTTTATCTCCCCCCCCCCCCCCCCCAAAAAAACACAACCTTTTAATTAAATCTCTATATTCTTTGTTTACCCCCGCCCCCACCCTTTTCTTATTCTGGTTAGAGCCAAACATTCCCACTCCTCTCCTCAGTCTCAGCCCTTTCTGTGCAGAGAAATACTGTTCTCTGATTTTTGTCTTTTGTACTCTGGATTTTTATTAATTTGAGGAAATTATAACTTTTTTTTCAAAAGCCTACTGGTTTATTCGGGATGGAACTGTATAATAGTCATGTCTTGATATAGGTCTGTTGGTGCTCTTTCGTATACATAAAGCTGGCCCTCCTAAAATAGAAAATGAGAGACTGCTCTTAAGTGGGGGCAGGAGAAAAATTGTTGTTCATGCCCTATCTATGATGAACACGTAAATGCTAAAAAAAATAATCAAGCTCTGTGTCACCATGCAATAGATTCGTGCTAAGTGCATAATATTCTCTAATCTACGGACTAAGTAGGATTGCCTCTGCATGCACCAGAAAAGTTTCTATTCATATTTGAGGATAGATGCTACAATTTAGTACTGAAGAAAAGGCTTGCTTGCACAGTGCTGGAGACTGAAGTGCACAGGACAGGCAGCATTGGTAGCGGACTTCACTTCCGATCATGAGGGACCATCTCTAGGCGTGACAGGAGAAGTCAACCTCCATGGCCAAGTCAACCCTTGAGCGCTACACTGACGCTACAAGCAAAGTTGCCAGTTAATGCTGACTGTGGTCATGGTTTGGACTTGAGAGTTTCACTGATACTGTTCAGAACACTGACATCGAATAAACTGTTCAAAATCTAGCCAATTTCAGCCTTGTGCTCTTTGGGAAAGCGCTGAATAGCAACAAAAGCAGATATTGAAGATATCTGCTGTATAGGGAAACTCATAACCAAGAAAAATAAAGTAGCAAACCCCAAATTCAGAAGACTTTAGAAAAGAGACAACTCCTCTCTCTGTCTTATCAAATGTATCTAACTCCTAATAGTCAGAGGCTGATCTAAAAGACAGAGTACCTAACTCAAGTCTAGGGATTTCTACTAATGTGTGATCCCACTAGCTGAGAGTGTGATTTGACTCTGCCCCTTGGCCTTACCGATGGGGACTTATCCCACATTCTTTCATTCCTGCCTCTAGCTCAGGGGTGTCCAGTGGGTCATATCACTACACCTCTGTACACCATATACTCCTTTGTAACTAAGCCAGGCACGTGCACCCGAGTCCTAACAAGTTCATATATGTATCCTTGTCTCTTCCACTGTTTCCCCTCCCTGACTGTAAGCCTGTTGGGGCAGGGTCGGTCTCTCTTTCTTACAATTGTAAAGTGCCAGGTACATTGCTTGTGCTATACAAATGCTTAATAAAATAAAATAATAATAATAATATCCTGTTCTTTACAGGCCTGGGCAGAAAGACAAAGTCTAGATAAAAATTAAAAGATTTACACCCGTTCCCGAAATCTATTCTTCCGAAGCAAGACTAATGAATGCCGTAATAGGAGTTTAGTAGGGGTGGGAATTCTGGTTCTGAGTTTAGCATGCACAGAGAATTATACAACTTTGGCTAACAGTCTCCCTATCGTTCCTGCCTCCACCCAAATAATTACATTAGGCACTCTCAGTTCTGTTCGAAACCAGAAAATCAAGCTCACCGTGGCTGGTCTCATTAGTGGAAACCTAGAGGAACTAACTACGCAACACAAGTTGGAGGTGTACTCTGTAAGGCAAACACAACCACCACAACCGCTTCAGTAAAGGCACGGAATAAAACATGGAAAGTAAAACGCCTTCTCATGCTTAAACTGAGCAGACACACAATGAGGAGCAAGACAAGAAGACTTCCACCAATGCCTAGATGTTGCCTAGCTATTCTATAGTTAAGAAAGGAGTGCCAATACAACTTACTTGCAAAAGTACTACATTGGCCTAACTAAATGAAAACACTGTTCAGATTGGAAGTACCATTAGCTACTCAGCAACGCTGATGTGGTGAAGGCCCTGAACTTTATAGAAAAGCATTGTTCTTACCCAACTGAAAAAGGGTTTTTACTTTCTACCAGTCTGTGAAAGGAGTCGTCCCAATTACCATGGGGACATGTAAACACTTGAAGACGGGAGAAGTGCATCTAAACAGATTAGAAACAATTAGTCTATTTTAGTATGAAGTGATGAGAAAAGCAGCAATTAGAAGTCTCCCAAAGGTAATTATGTGCAAGTTCTTCCAACCCTATTTTGCCATCGTGATAGCAGAGGCTATAGCAGTACTATAAATAAAACCAATTTGACTGCAATTGCGTAGGAATACTAACCAATTCCTTAACATGGACATACTCGCTTCCTCCAAAATTATCCAAATTCTTTACAGTGCATTAATAACCACAGTAACCACACAGCACAGAGAAAACTATGTAACTCCAAAACCTTCATGTTCTAGTACAGTTGGAGGGACTGCAACAACATACAACTAGCTAGCTACATAGGATAGGGGGGAAACTGCTACATTCAAATGTTTCTGGAGTTTAATAACAGGATACAACAGAGTTCTGATCCTCTGTAAACGACTAGAGCCTGAAAGTCAAATTCCATCTTGGCCTCAGCACGTCCCTGCAAAGAATAAAACCCTTATCTTGCTCAGCCATGTGTCGCCTGCCACAAACGACAAAACAATGCAACGCCCAAAGCCAGCCTGTATGATTTCAGCCTGGGACAGAGGGCCTCTGAAAAAGCACACACACAGAATGAGGTCTTATTAGAAGCAATGGGTGGGGAGAACCAAGGCCTAGCGTCATCTCATCTGTCTATCTCAGTCTAGGACGGACCAGGAGTCAGTAAAGCCATGAATAAGCAGCAAGCCAAAAAATACTAGGACAACCATAAAAACAGTTGACAAAAGAGCAACAGAAATGATCAGGAACCCTGAAATACAGGAGAGTGTGTAAAAGAGAAAAAGAGCTTATATATACAGCGTAGCTAAGAGACAAAGGTTGTTAACTAACGGCATAGTAGCCCTGTGTGCAGGCTGTGAGTGTAGTGGAAAACTCACCAACATCCTGTGGGTTTCAGCAGCCAACAGAGAGATGTGGGCAAGTGTCCCAGGACAAGGACAGCGAACAAATGGGGCTATACCTATCTGGTCCCCTTCCCACTTGGCTCTTAGGGAAGGAGTCAAGCAGAAAGGGGACGAGGGCACCTCTGAACGGCCTTCCCACTACTGGGTTGCTTCCTCGAGTAGCCAGGCAGTGGAAAGGAGGTTTGGTGTACCAGCTGCCAACTTGGCTGGGCTCCTTCCAAGGCAGAGAGGAGCACAACTGAGTTGGTGGCTGGATCCTTTGCACGCCGGGTTCAATCCCTGCTCCTCTCGTTCCCCGGTGGGTCAACATGTGTTCATGCCTTGGGCGCAGGGTGCGCTTCTGGATCTTGAGGACGTCACTGTGCAGGGCCCCATTGGGAATACCTGTTCCCAGTCTGTATCCATCTAGTACACAGCCCAATAGAGACTCATTTGAGAGGGACTATTGTGTTAATAACCCCCCCAAAGAGAGTGCAATAAGTTCAAACCGGAAGAGGTACAAATATCAAGGATGGACCAAACTAAAGAAATCCTCTCCAAGGAGCAATAAGGTTAAATTATGAAGACTAACAATGTATGCAGTAGAGTAGTCTTTCCACAGACAGGCAGGAGTGAAGGCCAATTCTCAGGTAAGTTTTATTGGAAGAGAAATGCTAGAGAATGTCCTGCAAGAAACATTCCTCCCTTGACAGGTAACATGGTACAGCTTAGAGCGAAGGGGAAAAAAACCTACAAGAAAACAGAAGCAGACTGACAGTTTGACCCGTTCTGAAAGATGTAATCACCACAGGCATGAACAGGCTACACTGCATTTCCAAACAGTGTCTAGTACTTGGAAAAACACCTATAAGCTTCTCAGCTGTTAAAAAAAAGTAAGCTGAAAAGGGAGAACATTCCATCTGCACGTCTTAGCCCACTGTCAGAGTAACAACACTCACACTGGTCATCCCTGTAGAAATATTACACTCAGGGACCCGTGTTCTCTGTGTTTCCCCCATTGTCGCTAGTAGGGAAAACACAGAATGCAAGTCAGTACCGTAGACAGATTATCAGCAATGGCTATGATGAGCAGAAGATGAGCATGTGTACAATCCTGGTCACAGCATATCTAAAAGTATTTGAAAGGAGACCATCAGGAATAAAGCAGACAGTGGCTGCTATCAATTTTGGGGCAGAAGGGTATGCATATGGGGCTTGACCCCTACACCACTGAAATCAGTGGGAACACCGACTATTATGTATATAACACCAACAACTTGCCTGCAGCTGAACAGCTGTGATGCTCCGAGGGGCTTAAAATTTACTTGGGCAAGAGAGGGAAACATAAGGAAAGGTAGGGATACATCCATGAAGTTGAGAAGCTTCAGGTGTATATATTTAGTTTAGTTAAGAGGGGAAGAGAGTTCAGGAAACAACATCCGTGAGCAATCTCTGAAGGTGAGGAGCTAACCATGGGCTTCACAACACACAGGATAAGGCCAATAGCAGAGTTTCCTAAATACATGCTGGGAAAAGCTATTCCTATATGCAAAGAGACCAAAACCCATCGGGATGAACAAAAA
>QEPC01009472.1:8317914-8338613 GCA_003113815.1 Sphenodon punctatus | reverse complement strand
ACACACACACACACACACACACACACACACACACACACACACACACACACACACACACACACGCTTTACAAAAACTGTTTCAACCAACAGTCAACCTTCAGCCAGTTCTGTAAAGACACATGCCCCATAGTGGCCAGTAGCTGCTCACATGTGTGCACAGCCAATCCTAGCTAGGCAGCCGCCCAACTCTTTAAGCTGTTCAAAACATTTGGTGCATGTTCTAATGACTCATTTCTTTCTTTCCATTATTTATAACCCACCCCCTCCTGCCCAAGGGCAGCTCAGGACGGCGAAAAATAAGTAATAAAAACAAATACAAAATATAAAATACAAGCTAATATGAAAACATATAGTAAAAGTCTCAACAAGGCCCAAATAAATACCCAAGTAACTACACCCCACCCCCATTGCTTCCCCACCCACTACCCATTCCCCTCACCAAACGCCTAGCAAAATAGCCAGGTTTTACATTGTCTACAAAAGGAGGGAAGGTCCGGAGAGAGGCGAACCTCCGCCACAAGAGAGTTTCACAGCCTTGGTGCGGCCACCGAGAACGCCCTCTCAAACATCGCCACACGGGAAATCTGGGGGACCTCTAAAGGGGTACTCCCGGCTGGCCACAGGGGCCATCCAGAGCACGAGGGATGAGGCAGCCCCACTTTAAAAGGTAATAGCCAACACCTTGAATTGGGCCCAGAAGACTATAGGCAGCCAGTGCAGAGAATGGAGCACTGGTGTTATGTGCCCCCCATCAGGAGGTGGGTCACCGCATTCTGCACCAGCTGCAGTCTCTGGGTCATCACCAGAGGTAGCCCCACATAAAGTGTGTTGCAGTAGTCCAATCTTGAGGTGATGAATGCATGGATGATGGTGGAAAGATCAGAGCCTGAGATATCGGGCCAAAGACGATAGACTAGATGTAACTTACAAAACGTACTCCTTGCCACAGATGCCACCTGGGCATCCAGGTGGAGCTGTGAACCGAGGAGTATACTCGGACGCCAAACCTAAGGGATGCACCCCATCAATGATGGAAGCCTCAACCCCCTTGCTCCTTCCCACCAGCATCACACCCGTCTTATCGAGATTCAGCTTCAGATAGCTTGCCCTCATCTAATCCCCCACCGCAGCCAGACACTGGGTAAACACCAAGACTACAGAGCCTGGGTCTGATGAAAATGAGAGGTAGAGCTTGGTGTCATCAGCATACTGATAACACTGAACCTCAAACCCTCTCACGATCTCACCCACAAGCTGCATGTACATGTTGAACAGGAGAGGGGACAGAATGAATCCCTGTGGAACTCCAAACTAGAGATCCCAGGGAGAAGATGAAAAATCCCTGTGTATCACACACTGAGTTCTTCCGGTTAGGAAGGAGCGGAACCATTCAAGAACAATTCCGCCCACCCCGGCACAGTCCAACAGGCGGGTCACCCACATCTCATGGTCAACTGTGTCAAAAGCTGCTGAACAAAATCAGAAGAGTGGACCAACCACGATCCAACTCCTGGCACAGATTGCCGACCAAGGCTACAAACGCAGTCTCAGTGCCATAACCCGAACAAAAGCCAGACTACGAGGGATCAAGGAAACTGATAGCATCCAGGTGCCCTTGGAGCTGCTGGGCTACCACCCGTTCAAAAAACTTGCCTAAAAAGGGAAGATTAGAGACTGGCCGATAACTGGCAAGGGTGTCAACATCAAGAGATGGCTTCTTAAGCAAAGGTTGCACCACACCCTCCTTAAGACACCTCGAGACGACAATGCCCTCCGCAAGGAAGGGGTTGACAACCCCCGCCAGCAACGACCCCGTCTCCCGGCTGGCCTTAACCAGCCACGATGGGAATGGGTTGAGTTTGTAAGTTGTGGCCCTCAGTCCCCAGCACCTTCACCACCTTGCGGTGGACACCTGCTGAAACTGATCCCACGAAACCAGACAAGGCGGGGCATCCAAAACCTCAGGTACACCAACTGCATCAAGCGCAGCATTGAAATTGTGGTGGATCAGACCGATTTTATCTGCAGAATAGTCAATAAACTGGTCACAGTGAGCACTGAAGATTCCAGTTCTAGGTGGAGAGAGGCCAGACCGACCAGCCCCTTCACCACCCAGAAAAGCTCAGTTGGATGAGAGTTTGCAGATGATAGGAGGGTAGCAAATCATGGATGTTGGTATGGAGACACATGCCAAGAACTTCATAGCGCTTGTTATTGCACTCCAGGCCTTCATTACGGATGCGAGCAATCCAACTAATGCAAGCCTTCTACTGTTGTTGGTGAAATGTGATTTCAAGGCACAGGTCTCTTGCTCGATCTGTGGCTGGGATAGTGGGGTACAACATGTAGCTAAGGCAACTCCTGCTTTGGCGCCATGCACTTGGCTACTTCCACTGACAATGGACCACTCTCGGGAGGATCAAAGCCATGCAAGGGCAGCTGATGTGCACTGAGAGGTACCTGTCAGAAGATATTGTTTATTTATTTATTCATTTATTTATTTTATTTTGTTATATTTATTAGCCGCCCACTCATGCCTACGGCATCCCAGGGTGGCTTACAACACTAAAAACAATCACAACAACAACATATTAATTTTAAAACATTTTTTTATAAAAAAGCATCTGGCTTCAGTCACCGATATCATTCGCAGGCGGTAGTAGTGATGCTGGCTATTGGTCTGAGCCATGGACACGTCAATGGCAAACCTCTGCAAGTGGTTTCAGTGAATGCAGCAGCTGAGGGACAGCAAGCGTCACCGAGCACGTACTGCCAACCAGGAGGAGCTGGGAGAACACATGTTTGGAAATGGCATGGTCGGCTTTTAAGGCAAACATTGTCTGTGTGTGCAGTGAAAGTGGAGAAAGGGGCCGGAAGTGGTCACTCCTCAGAACGCTTGAGATTTTATGCCCATGACTCTATGGTAGTGGCAGACCTGTACATGCGCAGGCACTGCGCACAACCTAATTGATGGGACGCGGAGGTGTGGGCGTGCTGCACATTAGCCCACATTTGTTTGTATGGCGGGTTCCGCATGCTCCAAGACTCCACCACGAGTGGGGGCTGCATGTCCACTGGGTGGTGGCCAAAAGGGGCAAACACCTAACAAATGGGCAGGTGGACACCCAACTAGTGTGGGCTACTGTCTCGTTTGTTAACACCCAGGTTCTTCAACCAGTACTGAAATCTTAGCAAAGAATTAAATACGAGGACCAGTTCTGTAGCCTACAGGGTACCAAGATAATTATGCATGTCAATGTACTGTATGTACGATAGACTGAGGGAGGAAAAGCAAAAGGGATAACTTGCTTGCATGCTAAAAATGACTGTGGGAATAAACAGCGAGATTCAGAAGTGACTCGGTTCTATATACATTTAATACAGTTGTCTCCAGATAGCATTGAGTCTTGGGAGTGGAATGAAACTTCCAGAAATGCTCCGATTTCAGTTTGTGTTGGTCGGCATCGAGCCTTAGGATCCATACAGTGGAGAAGGGGGTCTACAGAAAAAACGAACAATTCCAGCAAATGAAAACTGTCACAAAAGGGCTCTGAGAGCGTGATAAGCACCGCACGGTTAGGCAACTTCCCATGAGGGAATTAAATAAGGACCCAGGAGTCAGAAAAGTTAGGAACATGAAACAGGGAGGCAGAGGGGGAGGAGAGGCAGAGAGAGAAAGAGAGAGCAAGTTAAGGTGGGAGGAGGAGAACACTCAAGACAGGACCACATTTATCATGCACCCCGCCGAGTGATTCATCGCACAGAAATCCACTGGCTCTACTCAGAGTAAAACTCACCTTCCGGGTGGGCTCGACCCAGCTTTCCAAGGAGCGGAATTTGCACAATTAGCCCAGCCTGCAGAGTGACTTGTTACAAGACTGCCTCATGTCCATTTCCTTTTTATGTGGGGCCATGTTATCACTGAAAAACCCCACAAACAGTACTAAGAGTTTCTTTTCAAGTGGTGAAACCTCAAGACCATCCATTTCCACGCAACTTGCCTTGTTATGGCCCTTATAGGGCTTCAGCAATAAAGATTCTACTCTATTCCATGTTACTCTTGAAGACAGAGTTAGCAACGAATGGTTTAAACACTTACTGATAATATTACTTTACAGAGAATCTGCTGATTTGAGGGGAAAATAAATATATAATAAAGTGCCCAAAAAGCTTTAGTACATGTAAGCTCTTAGGCAGGGACTGTGTCTATCTTATTTTTTTGTAAAGCACCAGGTACATCACTGGCGCTATATAAATGCTTATAATAATAATAAAGTTTAAATTATGTTACTCAGCAGGCTGTTTAGGGACAGGTCTGTGAGCATCTCCTAGAGGCAATAAATAAGGCCCAAATGATATTGTACAAACTTTGAAAATTCCTCTCTCCCCCTACAAAGCCCATGCATCAACTCAACAGAAACCACAGGGCTAAATAAAGTTGATATGGTTTCATTATGAGAAAGTGATTTTAACTTTCAAATTAGTCAGGAAGCAGAGCAGTACTAAAAAATAAAATATAAAAATTGAAGCAAATGCAGCAAGAAGGGGATGTTATAAGCATTACAAAAGTAGAAGTACAGAGGGGAGCTCTGCTATGCATGGACCTCTCCCCACACACACACACTGGCTTTACATGCAGGAGAGTAGCACATACAAGACCCAATTTCCTCTCTCAACCTTGACCAATTTCAAGGGGCATTAAATACATCTTAATGAACAGTTGCTGCTTGTTCCATTGCCTAAATTCCATTCATCCCCAGTAACCAGACCAAATCAATTGGTTACTTCGAGAACTAAAAACTATCAGTGTCAACATTTGCAATTTGCTAATCCCGCTCCCAGGAAGCACAGTAGACCAATACATTAATGACTATTTCATAGTTCAGCATCTCATAAGGACTAGAAACAATTTCTGTGACCTCCGGTGTTCCTCTCTGTATATAGCTAATTGCAAGATTACTGGGGAAAATCATGCCAGTACTTGAACAGGGGAGACGAAGAAGAAAATCACAAGATCCACTTTAAGCATCTAACATTTTGCTGCAGTGTTTGCCAGAGTTAGAAACTCTTCCACAGATAAATACAAATGCCTTTGTAAGGCTGTGCAGGATCTAGTTCCAGACCATACATAAGAAAGCAAAGTGTCTAATCCCTGTAGCAGCAGGTAATATTTTAAGGTGTTTTTCACAAGCCATGACGAATTCCGCTCGCCAGCTGAATGCAAGATGTACCAAATTGCTGCAGAAGGACTTTACACCAGAATTTTCCCTCTATAAACAAAAGCTAGTGGTTTTTTATCGTAATGCCCTTTATGATCCAGGCCTCAAGATTCACATTCCTGGGTTCAGAATGCAGCACGGTTTCGACTAAAGAGCGGTTGTACCTATGCTCATATTCCCAGCCTCTGAACACACAAAGATCCATCCCCGGAGACACTGCGGTACACCTGCTTTCACAGCCCCATCCCTTCAAATGTGCAAGGAACACACCACCCGTGCTGCTATTTAAACCTCCCACTATCTCCAGCCAATGTATGGCGAGATCAGAACATAGCTGCTTTCTACTGCTTCCACTGGAATGATCTTTTTTTATATTATTAATTATTATTATTATTATTGTCACTGATGAGGCAGCAATAATTGCATTTTTCTCTACACTGATAAGTCCTCCTCCACCCCCAAGCTAACAATCAATCATCTTTTCCGGGCCTCTCCAGTCTCCCCTTCAATAGCAGAGATTAATGTGCCTCTAGCACTCAAATGATGCCAATGCAAGCAGTCAAAGGAATGGTGGTGGCGGGTGGAGGCTTTAATAGTTCCAAGTAGTTAGTCCGTCTATTTCTAATTCTGTTGAAAATTGCCTATTACCCAGCCCTTTATAAGTCATTTCCTATTCTAAATTGTTTTTGTTTTTTAAAGAAAAGATCAACCATTTTGCAAAGATTAATTAATTTCTGGGATCATCAGTCAACTAATATAATTAGTTTTATATCGTTAACTATCACCATCAAAAGTTCTCAAAGGATTAAACGTATTGCATTCAGCTGTGATAAAATGGGGACTATAAATCAACATATATGAACTCACTGGTCACACATAGTATGCTTCTATGTGTAGAAAAATCACAAAATAAAACAACCTGCCAAATCAGCAGCCGGTTTATGAATAAGAGAGAATAGAAACATTTTGTTTATGAAAACCTTACATTAGGACAATTTCTCTACTTTAATTTCTTGCTCAGGTGTAATGGCTGGATTTGAACCTGGGAAGCCAGGGTTCGAATCTCACACTAGCCAATGAACTCACCTTCAGCAAGTCACAACCTCTCAGCCTCATTTCCCCTCTGTAAAACGTGTGCCTGTGCGTATGTGTTGCCCTCATCCTTGTCCATCTTATGGCACATTCACATGTACATGAAATTT
Organism: Sphenodon punctatus; assembly: GCA_003113815.1. Taxonomy (NCBI): domain Eukaryota; kingdom Metazoa; phylum Chordata; class Lepidosauria; order Sphenodontia; family Sphenodontidae; genus Sphenodon; species Sphenodon punctatus. The sequence continues at coordinate 8,332,192 of QEPC01009472.1, read as the reverse complement.
TATGCAAGTGTCCATACAAGGATGGGGAAAAAACATCCAAATGCAAATCTCACAGATTTTTGTGTGAATGCACTATTTTGTGTATTTTCTGCTTTTACGCACATTTTCTCCTGGCCTTGTAAGAGTTGGATTTCACAGCCCCTTGTAAATGTGCATAAAAGCAGAAATTATGCCGAATTATGCATGTCACACACACACACACACACACACACACACACAAATTTGCAAGATTTGCAATCATTCTCCTGGCCTTGTAAGGACACTTTCCTGTACATGTGAATGTGCTTTTAGATTGTAAGGCCACTGGGCAAGGACCGGTCTCCAAAAATTTGTGACTAAAGCACTGCATATGCCTAGTAGCGTTATAGAAATGATTAGCAGTAACTAAATGAAATAATCAGACTAACCGCAGCCTGAAAAATAGAGTCACTTGTGCATCTCTAAAAGAAAATAGCTCCAAACCTAATAAAAAAAGATGAAATTCATTTGCCACTGGGCGTCTGGTCACGCAGATTACCATTCAACTGTACACTGAGCAGTCTGTCATTGACAAAGAGGTCCCGAGGTCATGGTGACAGCTCAAGTCCTCGTCAATGGAAGAGGAAAGCTACCGATTTTCATTATTGTTGTCACAGGAGTCACACAGCATGGCCTTTTATACCCATTGGTATTTTTGGATACATATTTGAAAAAAAGGACACACACAGACAGGGAGCCTCTGCATATTCTGCAGGTAGCTCTGGGCCAAACTCATGAATTTTAGTAACCTCAAGGATGGTTACTAAATAAAAACAAACCCTCACTTACCACCCAAGCTCAAGGTATCTGAATACTCAACATAGAGATACTACAGAGATTAGCTGAACACAGATTAGACAAGCAGTCTCCAGGCAAATTGAGCACGTTCATTTAAATTAAACAAGATTTAACGAGAAGCACAGCAATCTGGGAGTAGTGACTGCTATATTATTGTTTTAATGATTAAGTATTTATATATGTACCTAGCACTGTACAGTCATTAGAGACAGGTCCCTGACCTAGCAGGCATACTCAGTTCTTTTGCTATTTCCCTCCTTGTCTATGTTCAGTTTACTGGTTGCTCCTGGGCTGACCCCAGTTTTGGTATACTGAGCAAGAGAGGAAGAACAAACAAACAAACAAAAAACCAACACCACCATTACAGTGTTTTAGAGGAGAGCTTAAAAATCTTGTAAGAAAGGGGGATGCCTACTATCAGTAAGAACAAACAGAAGCTGGAACTTTAGCTCAATAGTCTGACCATCTGCAAAGTTTCCAAAGTCATTTGCTCTACAGCTGGTCCAGAGAATCAACACTGCTTCAATATCTCAGGAAACAGTGTGTCGATCTGAAGAAGCCGTTTCCTTACAATACAAACAGTGACAGGTGGAGGCAGGACATTAGAAGTGCTTCGCAAGGCACCCTGATGTTCTTGTCAGCAGAGTAAATAAACAGCCTTGACAGAAATCTCCCAGCAGCCGTGGAGCCATTAAATGACAAAAATGGGATTCTTTTCAATTGGCTGCCTTCCAGACAACGAGACCGCGGAGAAGAGGAAACCGCCTGTGACTCAAACTTGTTGCACAGTTATTCCCCACCCCCCACCCTGAGTTTAATTACTGCTTCTGACCCAGGAACATTGCTTGGTGAAACAAACAGCAGCTTTCAGAAAGGCTTTCACCGACTGTCAAAATAAACCCCAACCAGAACACATCGACTACCCACCCTTCTCTCAGCACCTTCCAGCCTGCATGAATACAACCCATAACTGCAAAGCAACTGTTGCAAAAGGTAGCGCCTACTTCATTTAGTATCTGGAAGAGGGGGAATGGAAATTAGGACTGCTGGGTTTCCATTCAATTCCTGACTGTATTCCTCATCTGTCAAATAGTCCTAGTTTTTTGTAAAAACACTTATTAATAATCTCTTATGAATGGCATGAAATGAGTTAATGTTTTCTCACTTCCCTCAATGCCAAGAAGGCAAGCCCACCAAAAACAGAATAAAGGTTGGTTGTATACTATGCCTGGCTACCATGGCATGGGTGAACACACAAAGCAACATTCTACCATTTCAAAATGAGCACATTGATCCACAGATCAAGATTTCAATTGTTTTCCATAGATTAGCACACTTGTTCTCTTAAATTAGAAGCCTATGTCTCACTCAACAAATACGTTTCCATAGCAATTTGCTGACTTCTTCCTGCATATTAGATGAACACATGGAGCATATAGGTACACAGAAATTACATGGGAGGCAGCAACGTAACATTTTAAACATACTTTTCAGCAATGGCGCACCAACTACTGGACAAACACTCTAACTTACTCCCTTGTGGGGGGGAAATTGTACCCTTTTTAAATTGGCAAAATGAATCAATGAAAGGGCAAAATAACTTGACCATCACTGCACATCAATTAGGGTTTAGAACCAAAGTTTTACGGTAAGAATCCTGGATTCAAAACCCCTAATCTAACCACTCTGCACAACCCTGCCTCCTGCAACACTGAACACCTGGATCAGAGGGGTTAGTTTCATCAGAGCTCTGCACACTAGGACACATCGTGATGGTAGCTCAGGTTGAAAAGAGTAAAGAAAAATCCCATTACACGTTGCCAAGGGTAAGGGTCTCTTCTGCAGCATCCAAAGAGCACTTTACTCAGCCAGTCAATAAAGAGAGAAGTGACAGCCCATGCGCTATCAACAATCTCTAGGATCAGATCACCACCCACAAGAACCACTTCCACTGTAGAAACCGCAAGGACTGCACAGGACAAACCACAACCTCTGATTGCACGTCTCAGCCAACTTTAGAGCCAGTCACCAGTTTGAGATGTACAGATCACCATTACAGGGGTTTGCAGCTTTAACAGTGGAATACAAGACACTCATTCACTTTAAGGTCCTTCAATACATAAGCTACCATTACTTTTCACTCTGTGTTGACAACTTCAGTTCACGCTGGTTCTTCCACACATCACGTTCCAATTCCAATGAGACCTTCTCCCTTGTCCTCTAGAGGGCAGTTAATAGATTCCCTAGCCTTTTTAGTTACAGTCCATCCTTAGGAAGGATGAGCACATAGAAACGTTTCCACATCCTGAAGTTATAGCCACCTCTCCATTTACCTTCTACTCCCTTTTCATTTACCTTCTACTCCCCTTCCCCACGCCAACTCCCCACCTACTTTTGCCTATTTCCTCAACACCAGTGTTTTGTTGTGTTTGCCCTTCACAAGTTGGCTAGTGTGTTTTGGGCCCACTCCCAACTTCTATTCCCCTTTCCCAATCGTTTCAAAACCCCTCCCATTACCCCACTCCGCAGAACACTAAACACTGCTGGGGATGAAACAGGGAGCACACTGGTAGGTTCTGCTGACAAACACTCCTGGGTTGTCAGGGGAGATACTCAGCAGCTACATTCAGGGCCACCACCAGAGGAGGAAAAACACACCACTTCCATGGAAACGTCTGCTTGCTGTCTATGTGGCAACATGCTGGCATAGCATAAGAGAGGGGTCAAGAATCCTGCACTGGCCCTCTTACAGAGAAATTCTCTCCCCATCCTCCTTCCACTTTAGGTCAATTAAGGCTACACCCAACCTTTCCGCCCCCTTCTCCACTCATTCAAAGTCCCATGAAAACATACCTAACTGCTCACAGGCCAATGGCTTGTGTCTCTCTACGCTGGAAGTCATCCAAGTATTCTGCCACGACACGTCACAAGCCAGGACTCTAAGTCTACAAACAAGCTGAAGTTCAGTTTCAGACATAAACAGGAACTCTACTAGCTGGACTGTTGCACGCAGCTTCAATGAAAATGGCATAGATAAGAAGAGCCAGACTTCCCATGCTATATTTCTTATAGTCAGTACTAGTAGCAGAAATGCAAGGAACTCAGGAGATTAAACCAGCCTGAGCGTGCTACTCCTGAAAACCACACCTCATTCATGAGGGTCCTGGCAAGCAACCACACATTTCTATGGCCCAACATTCTGTCTTCAGTTAGTGTGGCTCAAGAAACTCTGTTGCACATGTGAACTAAGAGGCCCTTTTGGTTAATTCACAACTTTAACTTCATGCCGCATCCCCTACATCACCAGTGAGATCATATCATATAAACTATCAATTTGCTGAGCTGTTTAAACAGGTTTAAAGGCTCAAAGTGCATCTCCCAAGTCAGCATGTTCTGTTGCAATCCGGCAGCGGACACTGTGCTCCTAACAGAGACAGCGATACTTTGGCCATCGTCAGCAGGACACTTGACAGAATTTAAATCGACAAACATTAATGACAGATTACACAGAAATTGGATTAGGACTTGATCAACCAAGTGGAAGCTTGACTGTTAGACATTAGTTTCTTTGTTCATATCAGCTGATAGCATGCTTAGCATGTGGCGGCACTATAAATTCAATATCAATTTATGCTACAGAATGCAAAACTATCAGGCATTAAACTGAACATCAAATAGCTGAATGGGCAACTTCCAACAGTTTGCTGACAAATGGAAGCAGCATTACTGTATTTATAGGATGGCAGAACATTGCCTGATGAGCGACAAGGACCTGCCCAAAGATCATAAAATCCAACTAGACACAATACAGACAAAAGGATGCAATCAAAAGTCAAACATGACAGCAGCAATGCCTGGCGCAGGGTTTGTTAATGCCACCGTTTCTTAGGACATTGTTTTGTATAATTTTGTTTACACATTAACATGTAAAGTAAGCAGAGTCTTTTCCTGTCTTTGCTTTTAAATTTTGTGTCCATATTAAAACAAACAAACAAATAAACCAAGCCAACTTTGCTTCTGTCCGATTGTTTCCCTCACTCCTGCTTTTTGGCATTTTAGACCTTTCAGTGGCTTGTTTCGCATTTTATCTCCCCCCCCCCCCCCCCCAAAAAAACACAACCTTTTAATTAAATCTCTATATTCTTTGTTTACCCCCGCCCCCACCCTTTTCTTATTCTGGTTAGAGCCAAACATTCCCACTCCTCTCCTCAGTCTCAGCCCTTTCTGTGCAGAGAAATACTGTTCTCTGATTTTTGTCTTTTGTACTCTGGATTTTTATTAATTTGAGGAAATTATAACTTTTTTTTCAAAAGCCTACTGGTTTATTCGGGATGGAACTGTATAATAGTCATGTCTTGATATAGGTCTGTTGGTGCTCTTTCGTATACATAAAGCTGGCCCTCCTAAAATAGAAAATGAGAGACTGCTCTTAAGTGGGGGCAGGAGAAAAATTGTTGTTCATGCCCTATCTATGATGAACACGTAAATGCTAAAAAAAATAATCAAGCTCTGTGTCACCATGCAATAGATTCGTGCTAAGTGCATAATATTCTCTAATCTACGGACTAAGTAGGATTGCCTCTGCATGCACCAGAAAAGTTTCTATTCATATTTGAGGATAGATGCTACAATTTAGTACTGAAGAAAAGGCTTGCTTGCACAGTGCTGGAGACTGAAGTGCACAGGACAGGCAGCATTGGTAGCGGACTTCACTTCCGATCATGAGGGACCATCTCTAGGCGTGACAGGAGAAGTCAACCTCCATGGCCAAGTCAACCCTTGAGCGCTACACTGACGCTACAAGCAAAGTTGCCAGTTAATGCTGACTGTGGTCATGGTTTGGACTTGAGAGTTTCACTGATACTGTTCAGAACACTGACATCGAATAAACTGTTCAAAATCTAGCCAATTTCAGCCTTGTGCTCTTTGGGAAAGCGCTGAATAGCAACAAAAGCAGATATTGAAGATATCTGCTGTATAGGGAAACTCATAACCAAGAAAAATAAAGTAGCAAACCCCAAATTCAGAAGACTTTAGAAAAGAGACAACTCCTCTCTCTGTCTTATCAAATGTATCTAACTCCTAATAGTCAGAGGCTGATCTAAAAGACAGAGTACCTAACTCAAGTCTAGGGATTTCTACTAATGTGTGATCCCACTAGCTGAGAGTGTGATTTGACTCTGCCCCTTGGCCTTACCGATGGGGACTTATCCCACATTCTTTCATTCCTGCCTCTAGCTCAGGGGTGTCCAGTGGGTCATATCACTACACCTCTGTACACCATATACTCCTTTGTAACTAAGCCAGGCACGTGCACCCGAGTCCTAACAAGTTCATATATGTATCCTTGTCTCTTCCACTGTTTCCCCTCCCTGACTGTAAGCCTGTTGGGGCAGGGTCGGTCTCTCTTTCTTACAATTGTAAAGTGCCAGGTACATTGCTTGTGCTATACAAATGCTTAATAAAATAAAATAATAATAATAATATCCTGTTCTTTACAGGCCTGGGCAGAAAGACAAAGTCTAGATAAAAATTAAAAGATTTACACCCGTTCCCGAAATCTATTCTTCCGAAGCAAGACTAATGAATGCCGTAATAGGAGTTTAGTAGGGGTGGGAATTCTGGTTCTGAGTTTAGCATGCACAGAGAATTATACAACTTTGGCTAACAGTCTCCCTATCGTTCCTGCCTCCACCCAAATAATTACATTAGGCACTCTCAGTTCTGTTCGAAACCAGAAAATCAAGCTCACCGTGGCTGGTCTCATTAGTGGAAACCTAGAGGAACTAACTACGCAACACAAGTTGGAGGTGTACTCTGTAAGGCAAACACAACCACCACAACCGCTTCAGTAAAGGCACGGAATAAAACATGGAAAGTAAAACGCCTTCTCATGCTTAAACTGAGCAGACACACAATGAGGAGCAAGACAAGAAGACTTCCACCAATGCCTAGATGTTGCCTAGCTATTCTATAGTTAAGAAAGGAGTGCCAATACAACTTACTTGCAAAAGTACTACATTGGCCTAACTAAATGAAAACACTGTTCAGATTGGAAGTACCATTAGCTACTCAGCAACGCTGATGTGGTGAAGGCCCTGAACTTTATAGAAAAGCATTGTTCTTACCCAACTGAAAAAGGGTTTTTACTTTCTACCAGTCTGTGAAAGGAGTCGTCCCAATTACCATGGGGACATGTAAACACTTGAAGACGGGAGAAGTGCATCTAAACAGATTAGAAACAATTAGTCTATTTTAGTATGAAGTGATGAGAAAAGCAGCAATTAGAAGTCTCCCAAAGGTAATTATGTGCAAGTTCTTCCAACCCTATTTTGCCATCGTGATAGCAGAGGCTATAGCAGTACTATAAATAAAACCAATTTGACTGCAATTGCGTAGGAATACTAACCAATTCCTTAACATGGACATACTCGCTTCCTCCAAAATTATCCAAATTCTTTACAGTGCATTAATAACCACAGTAACCACACAGCACAGAGAAAACTATGTAACTCCAAAACCTTCATGTTCTAGTACAGTTGGAGGGACTGCAACAACATACAACTAGCTAGCTACATAGGATAGGGGGGAAACTGCTACATTCAAATGTTTCTGGAGTTTAATAACAGGATACAACAGAGTTCTGATCCTCTGTAAACGACTAGAGCCTGAAAGTCAAATTCCATCTTGGCCTCAGCACGTCCCTGCAAAGAATAAAACCCTTATCTTGCTCAGCCATGTGTCGCCTGCCACAAACGACAAAACAATGCAACGCCCAAAGCCAGCCTGTATGATTTCAGCCTGGGACAGAGGGCCTCTGAAAAAGCACACACACAGAATGAGGTCTTATTAGAAGCAATGGGTGGGGAGAACCAAGGCCTAGCGTCATCTCATCTGTCTATCTCAGTCTAGGACGGACCAGGAGTCAGTAAAGCCATGAATAAGCAGCAAGCCAAAAAATACTAGGACAACCATAAAAACAGTTGACAAAAGAGCAACAGAAATGATCAGGAACCCTGAAATACAGGAGAGTGTGTAAAAGAGAAAAAGAGCTTATATATACAGCGTAGCTAAGAGACAAAGGTTGTTAACTAACGGCATAGTAGCCCTGTGTGCAGGCTGTGAGTGTAGTGGAAAACTCACCAACATCCTGTGGGTTTCAGCAGCCAACAGAGAGATGTGGGCAAGTGTCCCAGGACAAGGACAGCGAACAAATGGGGCTATACCTATCTGGTCCCCTTCCCACTTGGCTCTTAGGGAAGGAGTCAAGCAGAAAGGGGACGAGGGCACCTCTGAACGGCCTTCCCACTACTGGGTTGCTTCCTCGAGTAGCCAGGCAGTGGAAAGGAGGTTTGGTGTACCAGCTGCCAACTTGGCTGGGCTCCTTCCAAGGCAGAGAGGAGCACAACTGAGTTGGTGGCTGGATCCTTTGCACGCCGGGTTCAATCCCTGCTCCTCTCGTTCCCCGGTGGGTCAACATGTGTTCATGCCTTGGGCGCAGGGTGCGCTTCTGGATCTTGAGGACGTCACTGTGCAGGGCCCCATTGGGAATACCTGTTCCCAGTCTGTATCCATCTAGTACACAGCCCAATAGAGACTCATTTGAGAGGGACTATTGTGTTAATAACCCCCCCAAAGAGAGTGCAATAAGTTCAAACCGGAAGAGGTACAAATATCAAGGATGGACCAAACTAAAGAAATCCTCTCCAAGGAGCAATAAGGTTAAATTATGAAGACTAACAATGTATGCAGTAGAGTAGTCTTTCCACAGACAGGCAGGAGTGAAGGCCAATTCTCAGGTAAGTTTTATTGGAAGAGAAATGCTAGAGAATGTCCTGCAAGAAACATTCCTCCCTTGACAGGTAACATGGTACAGCTTAGAGCGAAGGGGAAAAAAACCTACAAGAAAACAGAAGCAGACTGACAGTTTGACCCGTTCTGAAAGATGTAATCACCACAGGCATGAACAGGCTACACTGCATTTCCAAACAGTGTCTAGTACTTGGAAAAACACCTATAAGCTTCTCAGCTGTTAAAAAAAAGTAAGCTGAAAAGGGAGAACATTCCATCTGCACGTCTTAGCCCACTGTCAGAGTAACAACACTCACACTGGTCATCCCTGTAGAAATATTACACTCAGGGACCCGTGTTCTCTGTGTTTCCCCCATTGTCGCTAGTAGGGAAAACACAGAATGCAAGTCAGTACCGTAGACAGATTATCAGCAATGGCTATGATGAGCAGAAGATGAGCATGTGTACAATCCTGGTCACAGCATATCTAAAAGTATTTGAAAGGAGACCATCAGGAATAAAGCAGACAGTGGCTGCTATCAATTTTGGGGCAGAAGGGTATGCATATGGGGCTTGACCCCTACACCACTGAAATCAGTGGGAACACCGACTATTATGTATATAACACCAACAACTTGCCTGCAGCTGAACAGCTGTGATGCTCCGAGGGGCTTAAAATTTACTTGGGCAAGAGAGGGAAACATAAGGAAAGGTAGGGATACATCCATGAAGTTGAGAAGCTTCAGGTGTATATATTTAGTTTAGTTAAGAGGGGAAGAGAGTTCAGGAAACAACATCCGTGAGCAATCTCTGAAGGTGAGGAGCTAACCATGGGCTTCACAACACACAGGATAAGGCCAATAGCAGAGTTTCCTAAATACATGCTGGGAAAAGCTATTCCTATATGCAAAGAGACCAAAACCCATCGGGATGAACAAAAATTTTAGCCTCAAGTAGACATCTGGTAGTAACTTTGTATTTGTAATACAGAAGGGTTCTCTCTCCCATTAGGCTACAGACATTTAAGCTCTCTTGTTTTAGGTCTTGACACACTTTCTCTAAAAGTATAAAGAAATTGCATAATGCTTTGTTGTGTTACTTGACCTACAAAGCATGAAAACATATTCCGGCTTTAGCTGTTATCCATGGTATATTTCTTTAGTCTAAAACCAATAATTCTGACATATATATATATAAACTTAGATTATATATATATATATATATATATAATCTAAGTTTAAACTTTATATTTAAAGTTCAATGATACCCACGTCTCCTGAAAAGCAACTTGAACTGAGGAGGGTGCGATCAGTCTTTGTTCATCCAGATGGGTTTTGGTCTCTTTTTAAAATTTTTATATATTTTTATATATAAAAAAAAAATCTGTCAGAATTATTGGTTTTAGACTAAAGAAATATACCATGGATACCAGCTAAAACCGGAATATGTTTTGTATGCTTTGTAGGTCAAGTAACACAACAAGGCATTATGCAATTTCTTTATATTTTTAGAGAAAGTGTGTCAAGACCTAAAACAAGAGAACTTAAATGTCTGTAGCCTAATGGGAGAGAGAACCCTTCTGTATTACAAATACAAAGTTACTACCAGATGTCTACTTGAGGCTAAACACGTTGTGAACTTCTGGGCTCATGCCAACTCCTGGTGGGCAGGTGTCCACATCGCAAGAACACACCACCCTATTTCGTACTTTGTTGATACTCGCAGCCAAAGCATGAAAGGGCTCTGAAGACAGTTACCTAATCACCATTAGAAAAGGGGTTTATCCAGGTCAGAGAGGAGACAGAGCGGCAAGGAAAGCATAGCCTCCTGCCCCCTCGACACACACACACACACACACACACACACACACACAGAGGCTATGCTGTACCCTTTACGGCAGAGAGAAAGCTTCAGTCTCAGGAGCATTACAATTATTATTTTTTTAAAAATAAATGTAATAGAATACTAGATGTGAACATGTCTAGGGCATTACTGACAGCAGCAGGAAGAGGAAGTGCTTATATTTTTGTACTGGATGTTCTAATGTGATAATGGAAAATATGTTTTGTTTCATTGGCAACCAAATGCACAATTCTTATGTACCCACTTCTCTTGAAGCACTTCAACTGCTTTTGGGTGGCCGGAATGTATTGTACCCGTGCTGCCTTTTTAAGTTGTCTTAGAGAGCCAGTGTGGTGGAATGGATAAGGTGCTGGACTTGCCCCTGGGAGACCCGGGTCCAAATTTCACCCTAGCCAATAAACTCACGGGGTGGCTTGGGGCAAGTCACAACCTCTCAGTCTCAGTTCCCAATCTGAAAAAATGGGAATGTGCGTGTGTGTGTGTCTTTCCTTGTGTTCCCCTCATCCTTGTCCATCTTAGATTGTAAACCCACTGGGCAGGGACCTCGCTCTGAAAATCTGTGAATGTAAAGCGTTGCGTACGCCAGCAGCATTATAAAAATAAGTAGTAGTCATGTATTTGTTTCTTTCAAGAACATATCTCGCTGAGCCCACTGAAATACCGCCACTCTTATCTGTCATTGTCTCACATGGCACACACACATTTTGTAGTACAGAGGCCAATGTGTAGAGTTCATGTTCTGGGTATGAAAAACAACCCCATACTCTGAATATTATGACTACCTAGTACACTAGAAGACTTAACACTGCATGTTTTATCCCAAATCCTCAGCATTCTGAATATAAGCACAATAAACAGAACCTACGGTGTTTTCAAATAAGACGTTAGCCCATATTAACCCATGCTAGGTGGATGTCCCAACTGCCCATTTATTCAGCGTTAAGAAATTTAAGCCCCCCCCACACACAAAAAACCCAGAGCCCCCCCACCTCCCCAGTGCACGAGACCACAGCGTAGCCTCAGAGCCCACCATGCAGGTAAATGTGTGCCCACATATCCGCGTCCCATCAATCAGGTTGTGGGCCAGCGCCATAGAGTTGTGGCAGAAATCCTAGAGCATCGCAGAAGCAACTACTTCCTGCCTCTCTCTCCACTCTCACTAGCACTGCCAGCGGGGGCTGCCCACAACTGCACGAACCACCTGCTGGAGGGTAATCGTTTATTAGGCCAGACACGCTTAAACATGCGAGTGGGGGGGATGAGTGGGAGCTGCACTGAATGAACCCCGACCGCAGTGGGCTAGCGTGTTCAATTCTCATTTTCACCAAGGCCTTATTAAACCATTCTGGACTGATAAATAATCATACGTCCACCGCTTGCAGCCCCAAAGCTATCTTCTCGATACTAAAAAAGCTGGGTCAGGCTCATCAGCAAGACAACCGCATCCGAATTGTTCCACGCATCCTATAAAAGGCCCAAGCGATCCAAACTGTCACACAGGTCACCTTACGTGCTGTCTCTTATACACATCTAGATGTGTATAAGAGACAGGTCCACAACTGCACGAACCACCTGCTGGAGGGTAATCGTTTATTAGGCCAGACACGCTTAAACATGCGAGTGGGGGGGATGAGTGGGAGCTGCACTGAATGAACCCTGTCTCTTATACACATCTAGATGTGTATAAGAGACAGCACTAGCACTGCCAGCGGGGGCTGCCCACAACTGCACGAACCACCTGCTGGAGGGTAATCGTTTATTAGGCCAGACACGCTTAAACATGCGAGTGGGGGGGGATGAGTGGGAGCTGCACTGAATGAACCCCGACCGCAGTGGGCTAGCGTGTTCAATTCTCATTTTCACCAAGGCCTTATTAAACCATTCTGGACTGATAAATAATCATACGTCCACCGCTTGCAGCCCCAAAGCTATCTTCTCGATACTAAAAAAGCTGGGTCAGGCTCATCAGCAAGACAACCGCATCCGAATTGTTCCACGCATCCTATAAAAGGCCCAAGCGATCCAAACTGTCACACAGGTCACCTTACGTGACCATCTCAACCAGGCACGACCGTAAGTTCCCTCCATGCCGAACATTTTTTATTTTTTTTTCCCCGCTGGTGACCTAAATTAGAAAATAAACAGCCTAAATGCTCTTCTTCCACACCAGGCCGGTGTCTCCAAAGTTTCAATATGGAATGCTCTGAACAACATGGGAGCCCAACAAAAATGAGACCCCAGAGAACCCAACTAGATCAAAGGAAATCGGAGAAGGCCACCATTATGGTACAGAAGCCTTGGACAAGCAGACAGGTTCACCATGTATGGTTCTCGGCCTCACCCGAAATGATCTCTCTGTCTCTCCAAGACTATCATTTGTCGACTCGGCAACGAAAGCGTACCCACATTACTCACCACGTACTCTTACTTAAGAGTTTGGTAGCCTGAACTGCAATTACTTTCTACGACGTCCCTTCTACCTAAGGGGAAACCAGTTCTACCTCCAAAATAACCCAGAGGTCCTCTCTCAGCCTAGGGCTCCTACAGACTTGGCTGACGGGTGGTCGAAAGCAGGTGGACTTGAACTATTCGGATTTCAAAGCCAACCCAAGTTGGCTTGATTGTCAGCCCAGCTCCAGGGTGTATCGATCTATCCATGCCCCCCAAACCAATCCCACCCCACCTCCCTGCCCCCTCGTCGGCCATCAAGCAACTCAGAAAATAAACCAGCCTTGTTCCAAGGGGAACAAAAGGGAGTTTTGGTAAAAGAAAGAAGCAGCCTCCTGGATACCGACCTGTCCGTGATGGCAGCCTGTGTGCCACTCATTGGAGCCCTTGGCAAGGAGTCCTCGCTTTACCCGATTTGCATTTTACTAGGAGTTCGAGTCTGCTACCAACAGGGCCAAGGATCCAGAAATCCACTGGGGTTAATTAATAATAATAATTAATAATAATAATAATTAAAAAGTCTTCAGCCGCCCGTTATAAATCCAGGTGCGAGGAGATTGGCTCCCAAACCCCAAGCGCGATGCGGTGAGAAAAAGGGAAGATCCTGCGAGTGGGGAGGGAAGCAGCTGCTGCTTCTTCCCCGGGGAGGGGAGCGATCCCCGAAGCCTCCCGGGGGAGGCGGGGAAATCCTGCCGAGAGAGCTGGGCACCGTCACCTCCAGGCCGGGCGGGGAGCCCCCTCCTGCTTCCCGGGAGGGTTAGCGCTCCGGGCCCCCCCGAGCCGCCGGCGGGAGGCCCATGTCGCCCCCTCCCCGAGCCGGGAGCCCGGCGGGTCTCTAGGCCCTAGCGGGGGCCGCTCGCCTCCTCCTCCATCGTCCCGCCCCGCTCCCCGCGGGCTCCTTCTCTGGCCCGCGGGCCGGTTCCGCGCTCCGCCAGGCCCCGCCGCCGCCTCCTCCTCCAGTCGCTGTGGGAAGCGGGGCTCCCCTGTCAGGCCCGGCGGGGGGGGGGTAGCGGTGTCTCTCAGGGGCCGGGCCGGTTCCGGGTCTCGCTCCCCCCCTCCCTCTTCCCGGAGCTTTTTTTTTCCTTTTTTTTTTTTTGTCTTTTACTTTTGGGAATCGCGTCACACACTCCCCCCCCTCCCGGATCCCTGCGCCGGGACGCAGCACCACCCCGCCTTCTTCTCCTCCTCCTCCTCCTCCGCCGGGACCAGGCAAAGGAGTCCCTCCTGCCTCACCCACCCGGCCGGAGGGAAGGCATTGCCTGCTGTCATTCTCATCGTAACCAAGCCAAGTACGTGCACTTGAGACCTCGCATCTTCATGAATGTTAGACCCCTTGTCTCTCCCTCTGTTCCCCTTCCTA
>QEPC01009472.1:8294266-8310849 GCA_003113815.1 Sphenodon punctatus | reverse complement strand
GGTTTCCGTTCAGAAGTTACTTTTCATTCACCCCTGCCGTGGTGACCATTCACCACACTTCTGGACCTCCTCCCGCCCCGACCTCACGAAGCGTGGTTAGCTTCACCCCGGGCCGCGTTTGACTGTGGTGAACATCTCAACGTGAGCAAACAGACATGTACGGTGCTTTCACCACCCCCCGTGTTTGACTGAGGTTGACTGTGGTGGACATTCACCACGTCACTTCTGAAATCACCCTCAGTGACCAATTGACTTGTAAAACTCATTGCTAGAGGATATTGTGAAGGCCAATAGCAGAACTATTTTTGTTTGCTTTGTTTTAAAAAAGGACGGACTATTCTTAGGGAATAGGTCCATAAATGGGCTATGAGTCAATTTAGTTAGGGGTTGAGACTTCTTGATTTTTGGGGGGGTAGGGGTGAACCACAGGAAACAAAGCACCCCATTATGACCTGTTGCACAACAGTAATGTTGGCCACTAGGGATGGGACTCTGGGAAAAATCTAGGTTTCAGTCAATTTCGGTTTGGGTACTATCGGATCTTTTGCATTGATTTTTGTACCGGATTTTAACATTACATTTTTTCAACGGGGGACAAACCGCAATGTTAAAAATTTGGTACAAAAATCAATGCGAAAGATCCATAGTACCGAAATTTAAAAAGAACCGAAATTTCAGATTAATCCAAAATGGCCATTTCCGGGTAGTTTTGGTTTTATCCAAAACCGAAATTCCCATCCCTATTGGCCACCGTTGGAGACAAGATGGTGGCTAGATGTGTGACTGCTCTAACCAAATATGACCCTTTCTTTCTGATTCAGATCTGGTCACCATCACCCAGGCCTTCATTCCTTCAAAGCTTGATTACCGCAATGCCCTCTGCATGGGGCTGCCCTTGTGTTCAGAAGCTGCAGCTGGTGAAGAATATGCCGGCTTGGCTCCTTTTGGGGACAGGTTGCTGTGAGTACATTACACCTGTGCTTTACGGTCTTCACTGGCTTCCTATAGCTTTCCAGGCACGATTCAAGGCACTGGTTACGAGCTTTAAAGCCCTAAATGTCCTGGGCCCCACGTATTTGAAAGACCACGTTTCCTATTATGCTCCATCCTGACCCCTGCGGTCGGCCGACAGAACTCTCTTGCTGATACCACCAAGGGCCTACAGGGAGGCGGTCTAAGTTGCTGCCCCAGTATTGTGGAACAACTCCTTTCCCCCAGAGGTCGGTCAGAGCCTAAGCATATTCCAGAAGAAGCGTAAAACGTTTCTTTTTGGCAGAGTGTTCGGCAGGTGGGGATAGGGCTTGGGGTGGGTGAGCTTAAGGGGGAGGGTTTTGGGGGAGGGGAGGGGTTGGTGGTTTTTTTTTTTTTAAGGGATTTTTATTATATGTTTGTGTTTTTAATTATGTAAGCTCCCCTGAGTCTTAGGGTAAAGGCAGAGTAGAAATATTAATTAATTAATTACATAAGTAAATAAATAAAAAATAAAACATGACCTAGCTAGTAGGGACTCATCGTGGTAGAGCCCACAGCCGCCACAAGGGGAACGCTGCACGGGAAATTCTCCTTGGTTATTCTCTGGACACACAAGGAGTAATAGCCATAAACCCCAGAGCTGAGTTCTAACTTCTCCAGCCCCGTGAAATAGGCCGCTCCCTGCCTCAGCCCCTACTATCGTAACGCGCACTACGGGAGGCTATCCATGGTCACGGTTCGGAGGTCGCAATTGGTGCAGAATGCAGCGGCCCGTTTCCTGACAGGGATGGGTCACCGCAAGCACATTACACCGGCGCTCCGTGCTCTACACTGGCTGCCTATAGTTTTCTGGGCCCGTTTCAAGGGGTTGGTGCTGACCTATAAAGCCCTATACGGCCCAGGCTCTACCTACCCGCAGGACTGCCTCACTCCCTGGGCTCTGGATCGGCCCCTGCGGTCCACCGAGAGTGCCTTTCTTGAAGTCCCCTGGGTATCCCGGGGGGCGACTATGGAAAGGGCGTTCTTGGTGGCCGCACCAAGACTGTGAAACTCCCTTTCAGCCGAGGCCCGGGTGGCCCCGGACCTCTCCTTTTGCTGACACGTGAAGACTTGGCTGTTCCACCAGGCTTTTGGTGAGGGAGATTGGTGAAGGTTGGGGGGGTTATATTTTTTTCAGTGATGTCCCCCATGCGAATGATTTGTTTTTATTGTATTTTATATTGTATTTTCATATTTAATTGTATGATCCGTTAGCCGCCTCGAGTTGCTTTAGCAGGAGGGGTATAAATTATGTAAACTAACTAACTAAAATTCCATTCAGGCGATACCACAAGATTACCCACGTGATCAAGGCGGCCAAGGAGGAGTACTGACAGCGGGTAGAAATCAACAGAGCTCCACCGAACTTAATAAAGCTGCACACGTTAATTTCAGTTGAGGATCTGGCAATAAGGCAGAAGGATAAACTGAAAGCCTACCTCTTCTATCAGCCTTTCCTTAGCTCCTCAACCCCGCAGACTGGTCACTCGTGCTCCCCTACTTTCATTCAGAGGCCATTTTAAAACAAGACACATCCACTGGCGAAAAGGCTGGGAGTCTGCCGCGCGGGGGCAGCCAAAACAGGGCATAGGAGCCGACGCCCATGCATCCCCAGCCCGTATGAACAGCAGCTGCCAGCCAGGTCAGCGGAGTGGCCCGCCATTCAGAGCTACCATGGGCAGGGGAACAGCCTTTGAAAGGCACAGGAACTGGCTGGGAGTGCTGTAGAGACCGGGTTCCCCGGCGCTTGGCCGGGACATGTCACTTTGAAAGGCCAACTCTGCCCGTTTCCCCCACCCTCGTGGTCCGTGGCAGGGGGAGTGCGTGGGGGCTGCCGCGGTACCCGCCCTGGGAGTCGCCCATTAGAATCCCTCCCCACACACTTCCTCCGCCTGAGTGGGCACTCTGTGGCTCTTCCATTCAGTGCACACAGACCCCGCCCTCAGCTGTGCTCATTTCAAAACCGCCAGAGTCTTCTCCCCTGTAACTTAACCAAGCATGCGCACCTGCAAGTTTGTAAATGTCTCCCTGTTTCTCTCTCTGTTCTCTCCCTGGTCTCTCCTAGACTGTAAGCCCCTTGGGACAGAGACCTGTCTCTAGTGATTGTACGGCACCAGGTATATTGCTAGTGCTATATAAATACTTAATAATCATAAACTTTCATCTTAGACATTCCTGGGGTATTATTCCCCTCTCAATGAATCTTGTGGACATGTTTAATTTCAGTTTTACACTAACCCCCCCGCACCCCCCAAAAATGGGTGGAATGGTTTTAATGGGATCTTATTTAGTTTTAACTGGTTTTTATTTTATTTTTTGTATTGTGAGCCTATGGGAAAGGATGGGAACCAAATAATAAATAAAATAATAATAATAATAAAAGGCAGAGCACTATTTTCTTTTCTTTTTTTAAATAACCCACACAACTAAGTGAGTTCTATTGGAAGCAGCAGGTGTTTTAGCAAAGGTAGATTGTTCGAGCCACCTGCAAGTGCCTTACAAAATTGATTTTTTCAAAGGCTGTGCATAGTTGAGGTTTCTGCTGCTTGTGCCGTTTTACAATGCGAAACCTGATTGAAAAATAATCAATAAGTAATTACATTGTGCAACAAGTTAGAAGAGATTTATTTATTTATTTTTAAACCATAAACATCTTCACTTAACCTGAAATCTAAAGACCGTATCCTTATACAAATGTTTGGAATGGGCAAAGGCTGTTAGCTTATTTCATTATTTTCTCCCGAGAAATGCACATTTGTTCTCTCTAAGATAGTCTTCACTTTTCAGGTCAGAGTTAAGCATCTTGAGTAATGGGAACTTCTTTTACAGAAGAACGTGAGACTCTCCAGCTGGTGAGTAAAAGCTAGTAGAAGGAAAAATTAAGTCTTTGGTAGAATGGACTCCAGGAAGACTATGCTAACTCTACAGTCTGTCTTTGCATTCTGTAAAGGAACCAGATTGACCTCCCATTAGAACCTGTTGCCACCTGCTGGCACGGCCAAGTCATCACAGGTCTCAGGATACAAACCCCCTGCTCCATCCTGAAGGAACACATTTCGTAAAGTAGCCAGTATTACATTTCTGACATGAGACTCTTACTAGAGCTGGTTGGCATTTTCTGCATGGGAAACCACTCTGAAAATAAGCATATTTCATCAAAATGTCGGCAGGGCGGAAAGTGATTTGACAACTTTTGTTCCTATTTTCAGAACTTATCCATTCCCCGCCCCTCCCACACAAAGGAATTGTCGGATTTGCCTTTGCAGGGGAAGCAGGGCCAGAGACAGACTAAGGAAACCTAGGCAGTTGCTTCAGGCAGCAATTTCTGGAGGGGCGGCAAATGTTGGGGACCCCTGGCCGCCACCACTTCTGCACCCCTAGCACTGCCGCCCACCTTTGGTTATCTCCGATTACCTGGCTGCTGCTGGGTGGATTAATGAATGTGCCCTGCCTTGCCTTGTTGCATTGCTGTGGCTGGTCTCTGTGCCACCCTGTGCACCCTAAATTTTCAATATGCCCTCTGATTGCTTTCTGATCTTGAGTGCGACCCCCTCCAGAGCTCCCAAGTTAATCCTCTCCCTGTTCTAGCCCTTCCTTTCCATTCTCCTCCTTGCTCTGACCTCCTTGCACCTGACACTTCTGGGTAACCACTAAGCAGCATGTTAAGGACTGACATAGGAGCAGCATTTGATAACCTAACGTTTAGTAGCTTGCGGGGAGCAGCCTAAGAAGTGCCTAGGGCAGTAAGCATCTCAAGTCTGGTCTGTCATTTTGGTTACTGAAAACCAGCACTTTGGTCTTTCAGTACATTTGGATTGCAGTAAAACAACAATTTTGCTGGGTTGAAAATGTTAAGAACAACAGGAAAGCTTCCCATTTTGTGCAACGCAGAATGAAAATATCCAGTGGGACTTTTAAAAATGTCAGCCAACTTTCACTCATCATCAAACTTCAGATAATGAAATTTGAGAGAGAAAGGGGGTGTAAACAGATGGCATCGTAATGTCTAGCTCCTACATACGGAGGACTTGCCCTAGAATAGACTAGAATCAAAAAAGGGCGTGATCCGGAAGGTGCTTAGCCCCAGCTAGCACTTTGCACCAACACAAGTCCCATTGGAATAAAGGGGGCTCAGCATCAACATGCTGGAAACCAGAAGCTTCAGGACCATGATGAAAATCTTGGCACATTGCCTGTTGGAGAGCAGCCTGTTATGGTACATTACATTCCCTCCCGAACCCTGGTGACAAAACATCATTTAGATTCTGCAATTTCTTCAGCAACCACCCTAAAAACAGTCCAAAAGCGCTCATAGGGATTGGAGTTTACAGCATCAAGGCTGGAGCGTCGAGGTGGGTAAGTCACTGGAGGGCAAAAGAATAAAGGGCTTTGATGCAAAGTCTTTTGAAATCATTTTTCATTGATATCAATGTGCTTTTGTATCAGGAACAACAAGGCGTATGGCCCAAGGCTGCATCCACCATCTATTTCTTTCTGTCTTAGAAATAAGGACATGTATATTGATTTGGTGAATGGGAGGCCCAGATTTGTATTTTTCATATTGGCTCCATTCATTTGTTACATCACATCACCCTCTCCCACACCTTTTGTCTGGCTTGTCTGGCTGTCAAACGTCTGACACGTAGGCCCTTTTCAAACGGGTCGCAGCTGTGTGTGTGTGTGGGGGATTGGTGTGCATGGTGCCGCATGGGCGGTGCGGGGGACCGGTGCACACAATGATCCCTCCCGTATCCCCAGGCGTGGAGCAATCTCAGGTTTGGCCAGTTGCTCCGTGCATGGGCAATGGGTGGAGGTGGGTGGGCAATGGCATGTGTGTTTCATGGGAGCACGCACGCCCCCCCCCCGCTGCAGCAGTCATGTGGGAGGCTGCGTGGGCACGAGTGGGTGCGTCTTGTGTGGAAATGGCCATTGGCTGCGGTCCTGAAATCACTAACAGCCCCATTCTAAAAAATGCCCTAGCCACGCACTGGAAGCCCCAGTTGCCAAATATATGTTTTTATGTGGCCCCGTTCCAGCTTCCTAGATTTGGGCCCGGCATCCAATTCCTCCCACAAGTGCTGAAAGACTGAACTCAGGGTAAGAGAGCAGAGAAGAGGGCATACTCACAAGGCATGGGGACAGCTCCATGATCTGGACCCTCCTTTTCCTGAGCACCCCCCCACCTTCTATGCAGCCTTTGCAACTTGTCCACATTTTCAAAGCAGCCCCTAGGAACTCCTGATCTAGACCCTCTGTTCTAGACCCCTGATCTACAACCTCCGTTGTGCTAGAACCCCTGATCTAGCACAACAGGGCCTTGATCCTTAACTGGGGCCCCTGGGTGCTATTACAGAGTTACCAATCGTCACAAATTTATCACGAGCCTTGTGTTTTAAAGCATACAAGTCACAAGACTTGTAATAAAGTAGTCAGAATCTCATTTTAAAAAAGTAAAAATATATTTTGGTACAGAAAAGAAAAAAAAAGCTTTAAAATTCACCTCCATTGTGCCCAAAAGATTCATAGACTAAGAGTCAAACGTTTAAGCTAACAGCATTTATTTGTTGCATTTTTAACCTGCACCCTACTGCCAACAGCAGCTCAGGAAGGCTCACAACTACGGCCGTTTTTACACGGACCCCCCCCACACCCCATCCCTCGGTGTTTGGGTGGGTGTCCGCTTGGTGTTCGCCTGTGTCAACACCGAGCGGGATGGGCGGGGGGTGCATGCGCGGTCCTGCGTAACACCCACCTCCACCCATCGCACACCCATCGGAGCCCTCCGGAAAACCAGAGGAGGCCCCAAGGGTGGAGGTAGGTGGAGACGGGTGTGTGTCCATTTACATGGACACCCCCCAACTCTACCCACCACAGCCAAACACCCACCCACCTCCATCCGTGTAAAAACGGCCCACAAACAAATATATATATATATATATATATATATACACAAATCCATAATATAAAAATAACACACAAAGGTGTAGTTAAAAAACCCTCCCATCCCCCCCTTCTCACCCTCTCCCTCACCAGAAACCTGGCAGAACCGCCTGATTTGAAAGAGGTGGACTTGATTTTTGAATATTTACACCTGACCACATTGGTACTACAATGCAAACACCATGTAAATAATATAGCCTACTGAGCAATGCATTGTGGGTTTACTACTGAACGATGCAAAGTACTACCAAACGCAATAGCCCAGCCTAAGCAAACTTAGGTGCGTAAAAAAGTAGAACTCTGCCGGATTCAATAAAAATCAGGCCTTCCTACACAGACAAGGTAGCCAGAAAATGTTTTTACAAATTCCTTTGCTTATTGTAGTTCTCTCTCCTCAATCTGAACAAAAAAAAAAAAAAGATTTCCCCAAATTCCAACCAGCTCTTATTTTTGATGCTTGCTTGCTGTTGTCTAGCTGTGTCAACTCCTATGAGCTATTTAAAATATTGTGAGCCCCTTCCATCCTGCATTTCTTTGTGGACTGAAGATAAAGGAGCCGCTTTAAAATGTTCCTCTCGGTGTGGGTGCGTTGGACTTTATTTTTAATTTATGCCACTCTAATCAAAGCATTTTGAATGAAAAGGTCACACAAACAAAATCAGCAGTGGGAAATAATTCAGACTTTACCTACAGCCACCAGTCTAGGTGTAAGCAGAACAAGAGGAGATTCGGATGTGATGGGTAAGGGGCAGCACTGAACAAGGGCTTGCGAAGCCTCGTGGATAAAGAGTTGGGCCTAGAAGACTAGAGTTCAAATCCCATCTCAGCCATAAATTCACTGGGTGGTGGCCTGGGCAAAAGTTATTCTCAGCCTCATTACCCACTTGCTAAGTGAGAACAACAATGACCTACCTCAGAGGGTTGTTGTGATGGTGAGCTAGAATAAGGACCATAAAGCACTTTGAACACCAAAATCAGTAGCAAGCCAGTGTGGTGTAATGGCTAAATGTGCAGCCCCCTACCTCTGGTTCTAGTCTCACTTTAGCCAGAAACTCCTTGGGCGAGTCACAATTCTCTCAGTCTAACCTACCTCACAGGGTTGTTGTGAGGATTAAGAAGTTGGGTTAGTTATATGTACAGTGTTCTAAGTTGCAGGAGGGTGCTGGATTATTCATATATAAATAATAATTCCACAGCTGAAGCATCTGGACTCTTCCATACAACATCCTTCCTCCTTGCAAAACTCGCTACTGGTTCCTTAATCTGCATTTGGTTTGCTCAGTAATAATGCATTCAAACAACTGCCAATTGCCCTGCATTTCAATGGCCTCCCTCCCACAGAGAACTCAAGAAAGCAGTAAGGCTGTTGCAAAACACTAAGAAAATGGGTCTGCGTGCCACTACAGTTCTGTTTATTACCCCTAGAGATCAGGGGTATAGCTATCATAGGGACAGGAAGGACATTTGTCCTGAGGCAGGGCCCCAGGGGGGGGGAAGAGCACAAATCCTGTCCTGTTGGAGCACCTCCGGGCAGAGACTGAGCTGAGCAGGAGCAGGAGCAGAAGCACCAGCACAGGACAGAGCAAGCAGAGGCAGCATGATAGAGCAGGCAGCACAGCCTTAGCCTCTCAGGCTCAGCAAGCAGAGGGAGAGAGAGGCACGGGGGTGGGGGATATGACAGGGGAGAAGGTGGTGCTTAAGGGGACTCCTCCCCCAAGTCCTTTTCTTGCACCTGGGCCCATTCCAGCCTAACCGGCCCCTGCTAGATAGTGTGTGTTTAAAACTATAATCCACCCAAACTCATCTTACAATCTTACTCTAGGTGATGAATTTTGCATGATGAGACCACACGAACGAACACTTTACAATCATGAAGCAACTATCAACCCCTTGCCTTTGCCAACTACCTCTGCAGTGGAGGACAGCAGCTAAACATACCGCCCAAGTGGAAGGGCTCGGGGAGAAAAGTCCATCAAGGACACCAAACCCACGCTTCTAGTCTTGCAAAATGTGCTGTAAGCACTTTAATATCCAAGCACAGCAGAGAGAACCTTGGTTTCTAGGGCTTCATTGTGGTGTTGTTTTTTTTACAACATCTTCCCACGCACCAAGCTGCGCAGAATTCGTTTTACCCACCTAGGACGGACGAAGGGCTGCGTTGCCCCCGCTGGGCCAGATAGCTCAGACACTGCAAATGTGACGTTTAAAAGGCTTTCCGCTTCTCTCCAGCTAGAAGACTGGGCCTGCACAGAAAACAGCGCAAGGGTCTAAAGCGAGGGGAGGCTGAAGTTTAATCTCTGGGTTTTCACTTGCAGACAGATCTAGAAGCAGCTCCTCGGCTGTTTTCACTTTGTAATGCAAGAATCCATCAGAGTTAAACTATGCGCCGCCAAGCCACCAACTTGCCCCAAACTGGAGCTCTGGGCCTTACCAACCAATCCACACACTGATCAGGATTAAAAACAAACCCTGACAGCAATCCCCTTACTGGAAAGGGGAAGTGGTCACCATAGTTTCCTCTCGTGGTGTGAAGCAGCAGCTGACGGCATACCTGCATCGTCTTCTGTTGGTGACATTTAATTGGCCATATTCATTTCCCCATACAGCTATAGTTAAGGTTTCCCTGGGTTGGGAACAGATGGAAGTCTTGTTTTGTTCACAATTTTACCTCAGCTTAAGCCTTCCTGCCTTATTGATTTTGGTACAAGTAATTGGTTGGCTGGACTGCAATCAAACAGAGCTTACCTGTGCATTCTCTAATCTGTTCTGGGGAAGGCTTGGTACTATATTTAATTACGCGAGGGCAACATCCTTTGATCTCAAGGAACTTATTTGGTTAATAGCCTTCTGAGCCAGCTGAGAATTTACTTGGAAGTTTACCCTTTGCCAAGACATTTCTTCCAAGAGAGTTGGAGCCTGGTTTCAATGCAATGCCCCGAAGCATGTATCCAAAGAGAAATATCTTCTAATCAAGCTTAACTTCTGAGCAAAACAGGAGATTCTTCCCTCCCGTATTTGGCTACAGCCTTTATATTCATGCTGACACAAGCAGGATTGCTTTAGAAGGGATATGTTGCTTGATCTAAGGCCTTTTTGGATGCAGTTATGAATACATAATAGAAAGAAATATTCTTTGCATGGTGAATGAAGCTGTTTTGTGCTTTTGCATAACACACCGTTCAAGTATTGTTATGTGACTGCTGTGGTCTCCTTGCAGCGGTACAGCCAGACAAATTAGGAAGAACCTGACTCGCTGAAGGGAGGGACAGAGGAAGTGTTACTGCCGGGATTGCTGGCACAAAACAGTTTCCCGCCTTCTAAACTGGGAGTCCTGGAGTCAAACTACAAGAGACGGGAGCCCTCCTGCCCACACATCACAAGGCTCTTAGCTTTCCTTCCAAAGAACGTCCAAGGTCAGGAGCAAGCTTCCTTTTAGAGAAGATGTACCCGCCTGGGCTATCTGCGGTGGTCTCCAGACTCCCTAGCCTGTTACTGTTTTTACACGATCCCAATACCAGCATTAACCCCTGTAATTCCAGATTGTAATTGATTGTGTGAATTGCCATGCTGGCTTAAATCACATCCACTTCCTGGTTTTTATCTTCTGTTTCCTGGTGTTGTACAACATGATTTTCAAGGATTTCACTACTTTGGCATGAAATAATACCAGAATAGTGGTTGATGTGAACGACTATTCCGGTATTAAGCCACTTCACCATAGAGAAGTTCAGGTAGAGTTTTTACGTCCTCTCTACTCAATGTCTCTACGGTATTCTGAAGTCTTGGGTGGCAAAATGTCACAGGTCGGGATTTACTGGAGATGGGACTCCACGGGCAATTTGGGATTTGGTCCTTTAGTAATTTCAGATCTTGATTCAGCTTCGGATTTTTTGCATGCATTTTTCCCCATTGAAGTCAATGGGAACAAACCGATGTTGAAGATCCTAAATTAAAAAAATCAATGTAAAAGATCCAAATCACCTGAAACCAAAAAAGATCCACATTTTTGGATAGAACCGAATCAGCCATTTCCGGGTTGATTTGGTTCTATCTGAATCCGAAATTCCCATCCCTAGGAGTTACAGCAGAGAAGGCTGTGACAAAATGCTACGGATGCTGCCTCCTAATCCACTCGGACCCTGTAGCAGAGGGAATCCATCACACCCATCTGCTCCAAGGACCCATGACAGCAAGTGACATTGGCACAGCAAGGACACTGGGAGGAGAGGGGCTCACAACTGGCCACACAGCACCCAGAAATCGGAGCAGAAGAAGGCTCTGTAATTTAAGTGTGGTGTCTGTAGAATCCAGTTCCCTTTGGAACTACCCTGTTTTTTCTCAGCTCTCTTCATAAATACAGAATCCCCTTTGGAAATGTATGTCTCGGTCAATTAATGACAAGACCGATACGCTAGCAGAGGCATTCGTCTCTCAGTTGGAGTCCCCCAAGGTGCTATATTTCAACTGCGCTGCACCATGGGATTTATGCAGTCCTCCTTGCGACTCTTATATCGGAAATAAGCGTCTATGCTGCCCATTTGGAATAGTGCTAATCATCATGTAAACCATTACTCCTGAATGACAACTCTGGAATGACAAATCCGGAATTACGGCTACTTTGGAATAACTCTGCGTGCATAAAAACAGCCTGTGCTTGCAATCGGATGCCTGCAGGAGACAGGCAGTCATTTTGTGTTCAGTACAGCACTGAATGATAACGGAGGCCTGTTATACATGGGCCGCTGCTGCGTGGGGGTGGGGGTGCACGCCACAACGTGGGCGATGTGTGGGTGCCAGTGCATAGGGGCGCACCCCCACGCACAGAGCAACCTCCGTTTTCCCCGGTTCCCCTGTGCATGTGTGGTTCGCGGGGGCACACATGCCATCGCCACTCACCGGCCGCGGGATTTACATGAGACGGTACTGTCAGGCCCCACCCCCAGCAACGAGGNAGAGAGACAACCGTCTAACAGCCACTTAGGCTTTTGAAAAGTCTACCTCTTTACTTTGGTTCCTGCATCTATTTGCAGTGCACCTTTTTCTGAAATATATTTCTTTCTGACTGGAGAACGTGTTTGCTTTCTATTATCCAGGGAAATGATGAAGTGTTAATAATGCTCTTTTTGACCAGGTACAAGGGCTGTTAGATGCTTTTGGGAGTTCTAAACGCCTCTGTCGAGAGGGCCAATTAAAGAGAATTGTACTCTTCTCTACATCTGGGATGGGGAAGCTTTTTCCTCCCAGGGGCCATTTGGAAAGTTAGTACAAGCTCCAAGGGCTGCCTACCATAGACATTTGAGCGGGGGAACTCAAGGAGAGTCCAGATCATGGATCCATCCCCCATCCTTTTGTGCGTGCCCTCATTTCTTCCCATGATCTCAGTCTTCCAGTGCTTGAAGGCAGGAACTGGATCCAGATTCCAGGGGTTAGATCCAGGATCTGCAAGGGGACTGTAGTAGGGGGGTGTGTGTGTGTGTCCCAGGGCCACACAGGGCACTGGGGTCTCACTTTGGGGAATTAGCTCACCCCTCTGCTGCGCCTTTTCAGCCCAAGCCTCGGCTGAAAACCCCCCTGAGACAGGGGGGTACCCTTTTCTAGGACACAGCATACAGTCCAGAGGGTATTAATCCACAGTACTTTTATTAGACTCTGTGTCCAATGTACCTGGGGCTGCCGGCTCAATCGCCTCACCCTGCAGGCCCAGGTCAGTCTCTCCAGGCTCAGGAGCAACACTCTCCATCAACCCCCAAAGTCTAGCCAGCCAGGCCCCTAAGCCCCCAGGCCCTGGCCAAGCCTTCTCCAGGCAAGAGGCTCCCTCCTGGGCACAGCCCCTCCCACTTGCCTGGGTCCCTCTGGTTCACCAACCTTCAGTACATTGGAGAGCAGGCAGGCTTCTTCAGGAAAATGTTGCTTCTCTAGCAAAGACTCTCCTCTTTCTGCCTTGTCTCTCCTTATATACAGGCAGAGTGGGCGTGGCCAGGCTTCCTCTCCACAGCCCTAAAGGGCCAGTAACCCTCCCACTCTGTCCCAGGGTGACTCGGCCTGTTTGCCTCACAGGCTGATCCCCAGCTATGAGGTTGGCTCTGCCACCCCGTTGGGCGTGCTCAGCCCTCCGGCAGACCCCCTCAGTCCCCTTCTAGGATTTCTCCCTGCTACAGG
The DNA here is from genome assembly GCA_003113815.1 of Sphenodon punctatus. Classification (NCBI taxonomy): domain Eukaryota; kingdom Metazoa; phylum Chordata; class Lepidosauria; order Sphenodontia; family Sphenodontidae; genus Sphenodon; species Sphenodon punctatus. Next base: position 8,297,739 of record QEPC01009472.1, on the reverse strand, counting down.
GGCCAAATAAGAACTTGCCACAAGCTGCATCTGGCCGCTAGGTCCGAGGTCCTCCTCCCCGCCCCCCCATCATCAAAGAATTTGCCAGCTGAGACACTTAAGATGGTGTAGAAAACAATTCTGATTATTTCCTCCACTTTCCAGTTTCTGATTGAAAAATCTGGCCATGCCAGGACCGGTTTTAAGAATTTGCAAGGCCCAGGGCAAAAATAAGATATCATGTGGGGGCCCCATGACCCCCCCATACCCCCCTGTAACAGCTGGCAGACTGGTTGCTAAAGAAATGTCATAAGTTCTCTCTCTCTCACACACACACGTGTATACCCAAGATCTCCCATACACACAAGCTCTCTCTCCTCCGTTCTCACACACACAACTCTAGTGGGGGGGGGGGATTTACTGAATTTGAGGGGTGGTAGGGTGTCATGTTTGGTTGATGATTAGATGACCTCAGATACAAAGACATACACAGGCAAAGGTTCACCCATGAGCGCAACTGTATTAACTCAGCATAACCAGGGAAACATAATAACCTCAACCAGCAGATTCATCATAAGGATCTACTTAAGGAGCTACAATCTCCTATTGGTATAAGCAGATTCAATTAACTAAGAAATACATAACATGGGGGCAGAGCCCCCCAGGAAGGTGCTACCCCGGGTGCTAAAAGTCATGAGCCGAGAGACACACAGAAATAGCCGATATCCTGGGGCCTCAGGAGTGCTGGACTGGAGGCTTTCAGGACTGGCCCCTCAGTCACCCTAGGGCCCAGGTCATGGCCCCACTACTGGCCCTGCTTAAAGCCAGCCCTGGGCCACTCTCTCCCTTTTTAAAGTATTCCTCTTTAACACTCACCTGCCCACGTAGCTTATGAACAATCTTTATCTAAGTGCCCTCCTGCTTAGAGTCGCCACCTGTGCACATTTTTAAGGAACGCTTCTGAAAAATACAGGTTGCAGGGCCTGCATTGGCACCAACACAGGGCTTGCAACATGTATTTTTTAGAAGTGTTTCTTAAAAATTTGCACAGGTGGCGACCCTGCTCCTGCTGTCAGACCCCAATTGCAAGATGCCCATTGGGTTCAATAGAAAGTGAAATCAGGCTCAGGCCTGTAACACAAAATAAACATCTCTTCCTCTAACATAGCAGTGGACAGAGTTCCCAACCCCAAAAGCTACGTATCAAAAAAATCACATCCCCTCCAACATTTGAGGAAAAGAAATCGGTACGCTTCATGCCGTGCCTAATTTGCGTTGATTTGTGTGCGTTTATGAACATTTGTAATAGCCCACTTACTAACTTTGGGGCTGACTGAGTTCGGGGGCAGGGGGAGGATGTCTGTGGGAGAGGCTCTGTGTAAACATAGGCTTGTATCTGCAGGACTGATGGCTCAAGTTACAACTCAGCCTGTTAAAAAGGCAAAATTCTCAAATCGGGGCATTGACTTTGGCTCTAAAGTTTTAATTTTAAAGACACTCAGAAGATCCCAGGGGGAAGCAGTGACACTGACAATCCCTTTCTGCAGCTAAGGAATCATCTTTCAGATACCTCACACCCCCTCCTAACTTTTTAGTTTTCATCTTGATCCTAGGCACATAGTTCCTGCCTGCTTGGATGTTACCTTTCATTGTTCTTTGATAGCAGTGCTTATCCCAAGTTTTTTAAAGTGAGAAAAACCCACCCCCCATGCCACCCCCAATAATGCATAGATAACAACAGCAGCCAGGGCAGAGGGTCAACCAGCTCTTCCACTTGTTGGATGAATAAGATGCTAATGACCCTCTTTGTCTGCTAAACCCAGTACAAACCTTACACTGCTGGAAAGGCAGTTACAGGTGTGCGATTTTTTTTCATAATTATATTACAATAATGAATTTGGCCATTTCATTATTGTAATTATAATTATGAAAACAAATGTAATAATTCTGAAACAACAAAATTTTGGTATTCATAATTATTTTGTTATTTTCTGACTATGGGACACATACTTTAGACTGTAACTTTTGTTTTGTGTCTGATTTTAATAAGATTTGGAAAGGATGTACCTCTTGCCCAAGGGAACATGCAAGCCAAATTTCAGAAGGACTGGATGTAGGGTCCAGATTTTATAAGCATTATGTTTGTTAATGCATTTATGGCTGTAACTTCCTTTCTCCAATCCAATTTGGATATAGTATACCCCTAACACAAGAGATCATCTGTGCCAAGTTTCAGAAAGATTAGCTGACAGGTTGAGATTCTATGATTAATTTATATTTTGTGGTTTGCACACACATTTCCAGCTGTAGAAGCTTTGTTGTCCATCCAATATAGATGAAATTTGGACTCTCTCATGCAAGGAATCCTTGCCTAATTTCAGAAAGATTGGATAAAGGGACCCAATTTTATAAGCAATTGAAGGTTTGTGATTTTAACAGAAGTCGTGCAAATACAAGTCCTGAAAATTTTGGAACAAAAACGAAAATTTCAGGACATAAGAGGGACTTTAGGCAGCAGGGAAGGGGGAAACATCCCAGAAATCAAGATACATGATTGACACATCCAGGCTGGCCAACTGGCATCCCAAACACACGCTGCAGCACTGTGACAGAGGACATTAGAGAATCTCTTTTTGACTCTTTCCTAAGAAGATGCTTCTAGCTTCCTAGTAACAAGCAGGGGGCCTTTGGGTGGGCACAGCACAGAATGAGGAGACATGATTGCATTTTTTCTGGCCAATTGGCATCACGAACCCAACTTGTACCACTGTGACAAACATAAGAGAATCTAAGGTATAGGTTCAAATCTCTGGAGCTGCTTCCCAGGTCTCCAAGTTGCCAGTACCCAATCATTGCAATCAGGGAGACTTGGGGGTGGGCCCCAGTGAGCAAATATAAGCTTCTGCCAAGCTGCACAGACCCAAACGTGGCTAGATCTTGTGTGGGCCGTAGGCTGGCTCAGTGCTGTGTGTGTGTGACTATCTGTGCTGTAGTCATCAGCCTCACTGCAAGAACTCAAAAAAGCACAACTCTGCACCTACTCTCCCAATATATGCCCCCACAGATTTTGGGGTGCGAATGAGTGAAACCTGTGCCAGTGCCTCTGGCACCTACTCCGCCTCTACTCTGCCCACCTCCTCCTGTCTTCTTCACTCTCTGTACAAATGCGCCAAAAAGCAGAAGTCTGCATCTAGTAAAATCTCTATAGGTTAAACACAAGCAACACCTGCAAGTGATTTAAGGAAATTTACAAATTCTGTTAAAGTCCTTAAAATAATATTGCTTTAAAAATTTGGACCCGTTATCCAATCCTTCTGAAATCATGCAGGAATGCTCCTTGAGTGAGGGGGAAAATCCTGTCCAAAGTTCACCCAAATTGGATGGAAAACAAAGATGCTACACCTGGAAATGGGTGTACAAACTATGAAATGATTAAATTGCTAATAAAATGGAAAGACTGCGCATGCGCGAATAGTGGCAGCAGCTTCAAGCGA
>QEPC01009472.1:8206811-8233682 GCA_003113815.1 Sphenodon punctatus | reverse complement strand
GGGGGGGGGGGGGGGGCACACGTCCGGTTTCTTCTCTGGTTGGTTTGGTTTCCAGTTGGGCATGTCTGGTTTCTCGTGTGTGTGTTTGTTATGCCTGCTGGGCTGGCTGGTGGCATCCTCCCACTTCCTACCCTATTCCCTTCCCAAGCGTGTGTGGGCACACATGCGTCTCTGTGTTATCTATTTATTTATATTCCCTCCCCACCCCTTTTGTCTCCTTCCCATGCCACAAAGAGACTGCTGAATTGCAGCCCATTGTATACTCTATGGGAGGGGGAGGAAGAAAAGGGTGAGTGTGTTTCTGTGCACCCTGATGGCAATTAAATGGCTGCAGCCTCCACATGCGGCACCACCTTCCAACTGGGGTTCCAAGCTTCTGCAATTCCCAGTTCCGAGGAATTTTGAGGTCTAGAGTTCCAAATGCTGGGTCCTTGGAAAAAGTTCCAAGTTTCGGCTGGGTACTCGGAACTCGATTTAAGTACCCAAATGGCCTATTTGGTGCAGCCCTAGTTTCAAGAAACCATCTTCCTGCTCCAGTGTGAATGTCTAGAATACTCTTGTGTTCGGTCATCAACGTGAAACTGAAACATCAAGGATTCTTGGACAACATCCTTTTTGTTAGTATCAATCGAATGGCCTGGAGTAGGGTTACAAATCCCTTTATCACCTTAAACCTTCAGGCCCTGCACCATGCAGGATGGGTGGGGTGATTAGTGGGGAGGCACTGGTCTAGACACACCTGTTGGGCATCTTTAGACCTAACAAAGATCGGGTGTCAAAACCCCTAAGCACGTGTTTGGGCGTTGTGCGTAAGCACCATAACAATCCCAACACCAAGTTGGCCACTTGTTGAACACGCCATGTGACCACCATTGCATCACACGGACAATTTGAGTGTTCCGGCTGAACACATGGCCAGTGTTATGTCTAATGATATTGTGTGGCATGTTAATAGGTACAATGCAGAGAACGAGGTGCCAGTACTAGCGGGCTGAGATCGGGTGGCGAGCAACACACTGATTTACCCCAAGATGGGCCGTGTGTCTAAGCAGCGCCACTTGGTGAACACGGGGCCAAACCGGCGTTCGTATCAAGGTCATAATACAAATTCAGCCACCCATTGATGGTGGGGGCGCCTTCTTAGAGGTCCCCCGGGTAAAACAGGGGGCCACAATGGAGAGGGCGTTCTTGGTGGCCGGGCCACGACTGTGGAATTCCCTCCTGGAGGAAGCCTGTCTGGCCCCAAGTGCATAGGGCTGCTGCCGGGTCTGCAAGACATGGCTGTTCGCCCAGTCCTTTGGAATGGGGGAGGGTGGGGTGGGATAAGGATTGTTTTAGAATGTTTTAATTCAAGTGACTATTATGGTTTTAAATTATCATCTTTTATGCTATATGCCATCCCGAGAAGCCATGGGCATGAGGGGGCGGCTAAGAAATATAACTATGTCTAAAGACAGCTTTGTGTCTCTCTCTCCTGAAATGGCCCCCTAAAAGAGGGACAGTGGGATTCAACACCCAAGGAGGGACTGTCCTTCCTAAAACTGAGGCTAGTGGGAGAAATGCTGTTTTGGAAGACTGAGGTCAAAATTATTGCTCGCGAGTCAAAATCTCCCCAACTCGATACCATTAAGCCCCTAGGCCAAATGAAAAAGCAATAGGTTTCCCCACCCCCTGGGGCAGAGCAGTTAGGAAACAAAGCTCGCAGCCCCCTTTAGCTTGGTCAGCCTATCCGGGCTGTAAGCAGCTCCCTTCATGTTGCTCAAAGACCATGCATGGCAGCTTTAGTTTTACAAAACAAAAACACTTTCTTACAAAGCTTATAAAATGCTCCAGCAGGCACAATGGTAATAATAACACAGTGACGCAGGCCTAAGCAAGTAACTCGCACTAGTCCAATCACACACCCCCTTAGCATTCCCGAGGACCCCCCTAGCTGGGTTGCAGTCTATTTGCATAGATTTAAATGAGAGCTACCTGTGTACCTGGCCCCACTGCATTCATACTATGGGGAATTCTCTCTTCCAAATCCATTTTTTCCTCCCCTGCCCCATTCATTTCCTACCCTTTTCTACAATCGTTCCCTTCTCTTTCCCCACCATTCTCCCCTCCTCCTGAACTCTCCTCCCCAATCTCCCTCCCTTCCTACCCCCCATAGTCTCCCAGGAGTGGCATCCCACACCCACTTCCTGGCAGCACTCGGTGGGGTGTCAGAATGGGCCATACCACCTCTCACTCAACATTTGGCTCCCCACCGGCTTCTGACAAAGGAAGGCACTTCCAGAAGCTACAGGAAAAGGCTGGAAGGAGGTGGTCTTAGTAAGGAGTTCACTCTCTCGGTTACCCTGCCCATCTGCACCTTTTCCCAAGCGTTGCTACATGCAGAGTGCGCTGCTGTTGCAACTAGCCAGAACCATTCCAGTGACCTGCTTGACAGGTCAACGCATCAGTTCTGGACAACGTTGCAACTGAAGGTCTGAGACAGTGCGACAAGCTTTTTACAGTTTCGGAGGAGCAGCTGTGTTTCTGGCGACCCTGAAGATGGGGGACTGACCCTGGCACAGTGGGCACTTATCCTCCTTGGGTATGCATGTCATTCATTTATTTATTCATTCAGTTTTTTATGCTGCTCTTCTCATTAAGGCTCAGGGGGGCCAGCTAGAAGGGTGCTGGCAGAATTACCTTTGAGGGAGTGGACACAAGAGTCATTTCCCCCCCTGCCCACATCTCTTTCCAAGTATCCGGATGCCACAGTGCTTTGAAAGGGGCCTGGCCAGGAGGTGCACCTGCCTCTCCCTCCCCACACCCATGGTAGGGTGGCCAGATAGGCACATTTTAAGAGGACACTGGAGAAATACAGGTTGCAGGGCTGCAATGGAGCCTTGCATAAAATTTGAATCGCTGGCCCCTCTAACCCATGGAGAAGACCCCTTTTCATGTTGTCCATAACCTTGTTCTTTTGTAAGATTTCTCCAAACCCTTTTAGGTCAAGGGTGACATTTTTTTGCACAAAAGCCTTGAACTCCTGCAGCCTGAGATACTGTGCCACTTTACCTCTGACCAAGCTCGATGGAGACAGCAAATACGTTTACAGACGGACAAAACACAGCGATTCGCTGCTCTCAGGAGATCTTGCACCTCCCCAAGAAAACCAAAGTTGGAAACATTCTGGGATCGCCTTTCAAGATTTCAAACATTGAATAAAATGCACAGAAACATTACAGGAAATAAAAAGATTCCCACCGTACCTCAAGTGTACATCCCTGATTTAACACCTCTTTTTTTGTTATTTGTCCCACAGTCTGCTGCTGCAGAGTCCTGTATTAGGAAGGGAGGAGTGAAAGACAGGCATTTGCAAGCCATCAATGGGACAATGAATTCAATTCTCCAGCCTGCTTAAAGCAGGCCCCTCCCATACTGTAGCTAAGGGGCTGTCTATTTTCCTCTGTGACATTTTAAGTGCTCCTTAATTGTTGTGAGTGACTTTTCTCCTTGTAGTCTTTGGAATTTGGAAAAAATAAATAAAATAAAAACCATATTTTTGGTGAAGATCTAGTTTGGAATATATTTTCTTTTTGAAAAAAATCAGCATGTCAAGACTTCAAACCTGGATTTAGTAAGGGGTTGCTGTTGAGATTTCTTTCATTAAGGCTGTTTTTACACAATCACAGTTAATCCAAATTATCTTTTAATCCAGATCCATTAATTCAAGGTTATTATTCAGGGATAGCTGTAGTGTTCACACAATCATTTTTAATCAGGAATAAGAATTAATCCTGATTTGCAGCATGAACAGGTTAATCCAGATTAAGAGTCGCAAGGAAGACTGCAAAATCCCATCGTGCAGCACAACTAGATTTTAGCATCCTCTTCCGTTCAGATTTCTGCGAGTACAGTGACAGCAACAGAGACAGCAGTCACCTTGTAAAATGGAGGAGTCCTCAATTTACTGCTGGAAAAACTGCAGAATACCAGAGAGATACGGATGGCTAGAGGGGAGACCTCTATCTGCAGCACTCTATGGCACCTGGGACTCAATCCAGATTAACTGTTCACGCGATCATTCATTCGGATTGAGCTTAATCTGCATTAAAATAAATCCTCAAAAATTAGGTTTCTAGAACCTGGTTTAAGTTTTGAATCTGGGGTCATTAATTTGGACAAAAAAGTGTTCACACAATCAACTTAAAGATCCGCTTAATTCAGATTAATGCTCGTGTAGAAACAGCTTAGGTTTCCTAAAATGTCAGGCCAGCCTGTTGCTGTGTGGGGCTTTTTTCCACACAGAATTCTCATCTGTCAGAGAATCCACACAGGAGGGGGGGAGGGGCGAGGAGGCAGACAGAGGGGGTAAACACACTCACTTGGCAGGGGTGTTTGGAAGCCAAGCATCTGAGGGATGTGCTTTCACAGAGCCTGGTTGCCTTCCCCTCCCCTGTCCAGCCTTATATTTGGACAATGGACTACTCTGAAATTGCATAATATAGACATATACAAATTGTATCCCACATTTTGAGTTGCTCTCTCTCATCTCAGAGTTCAGGTGCTGAGAGGTACGATTCCCACTGTCATCAGGGACCCACGTTAACTATTTCCCCCTCATTGGCAGCAAGGGGAAGACCTAGAAAACCTGGCCCCCTGCCTCTAGTACCTGCATTTATTGTGTGGGAGCACTTGGATGATCACAGGAGCTGTATTCTCACTGTAGTACTTCTTCAGTCAGTCTTCAAACTCCCAGGAGGACTGATGGATACCGTGGCTCTCCTTGAGCAGAGGCGGCAGCCTTGGGGAGGCTCACATTATTATTATAAGAAGCATTTATATAGCACCAGCAATGTACCTGGTGCTTTACAAAAAATAAGCAAGACACGGTCCCTGCCCGAGAGCTTACAATCTGCTTTCTGCCTACGGTCAGCACCATTTCAATAGCTTAACACTTCAGTTCACTGGGTAAAAAAAAAATAGTGAAAAAGCAGGTTTCCTAGCAGCATTCTGGGGAGAACTGACCTAGCTAGCCTGAGGCCAACATGAGGCAATTTGTTCCCTGCCTGTAAACAGGAGAGGTTTTTCCACTGAGCTGAAATGTGAACTACTCTCCAGCGTGGTGGAATCCACACGTTAAAGCCCTAGGGAAATCAAGGGCAGCGTGATTCACACACAAAACTCCCCTGAGCTCCAGTGTACAGCACTACACATCTTGTACAACCAAGTGCCCCGCAAGTGACCTGCTGCACTGAAATCTAGAGAGTATCCCACTATTCACACAGCGACCATGTCTGAAAAGTCATTCCCCTGCAAGTTCAGCGCTGCAGACTACTAGCTTCACAGCTCCAAGGAGAAGTGGTCATCGGTTTCTCCACAGCGCAAATATGGCATCTAGGTCAACAGAGCAAACTCCCTCCGTGTTGTTGTCTTTTAGCGGCAGGACAGGAAGCACTCGCTTTCCGACGCTTCGGTTTTGCATGGCTAAGTCTGTCAAACGCAGACGCTTCTGGATTGGAAACCTGACGAGACACTGGCCCTGAGCTCCGTTCTCCCTTGCAGAACAGGAATAACTTCTTTGGAGCCACACCAGACTCAAGCCCAGAATGAGGCCACGCTTGCTTGGAAATAGGACAGGAGAAGCAAGATGGAGTGTGGAGAAAGTGAAACAGCTATTGAGAGAGGACAAAAATCTCAGTCGCTAGCCCAGCTGGAGTCCCGTCCACTGAAACTAAAAAAAATTCATTTCCAAAAATACATGGTCCAGCAAAATACTGCGCATGTCGAAGTGATTTTTGTCCAAAGTGCTTTATTCATGCAGGTGTAGATCACCTTATTGTCCAGATGGGCAAAATTGAGGTACAAACGTTAAGTGAGTTGTGCAAAGCCGTACGGCTAGTCCGTGGCAGAGCTGGAGAACCCACCCTCGGATGCCTTGTCTCTTGGTCTAGAACTTCAATAGCGCTACTTCCAAGAAATACATTCCGAGACACAAAAGGCTTTTGGGCTTGTGCAATTTGTGGCACAGCAGACTGAACAGCCCGTGGGATTATTTATAATCCTTTACTGCAAGACGGCATCCATGCCAGTGAAGTCAGCGTGTCCGCAAGCTGGGATATTGTTTGGACTGTCCCATTACATGGATTTCCAAATAACCCTCTCTCCTCTGCCAGCATTGACAGCAGATTTATAACACCATCCAAATCGGTCTCCTTCACTTACAGTACTTAACCATCTACAGAACTATTCTGCAGCCCAGGGATGGACTTCACAGCCTTGGGTTCCATTATTGGACAGCATGGGTGCAAAGGTCTGCCCAGGGCCATAGTCAATGGGCACTTACATGTCCATTTGTGTGGGGGAGCTTGTCGCTCTTCATCATCTTCCACACTTGATACTTTTTCTTCACTTTCCTTCTAGTGAACCGGCAGATTTCAACCATGAACGCCAACGACACCAAGTACATAGCCAGGGCTCCGCCCTTAAGGATCAAGATGGTCTTGGTTGAGTTGACCACCGCATGCATGATCCACGCGCCTGCCCCTATCCGCAGCGCCGTGAAGAGAGCCACAAAAAGGAAATCCACAACGTCCCCCAGGATACTGTGGTAGCGCCCCATATCCCGCAGGAACCAGCGCGTCTGCAGCAGCGGGTTGGTGATCTCACTGACGAAGATGACAGCATTCACCTCCGTGGCAGACTCGCCGAGGGCCAGCACGATGATCATGCCGATGATGCTCAGCGTGTGGTGAGAAAGCATTAAGTCTCCTTCTGTCCTGAAGTAGATGCACCAGCCCAGATCAAAGATGAAGTATCCCAGGGTCAAGCACATCAAGCGGATCTGGAGAGATGTGTTCGGGGCCCCTGGAAGGAAAGACAAATAATACATACTCATATTTATATTTATTTTTATTTTATAGATTTTTATACCGCCCCATCCTGCAATGCAGCTCGGGGCGGTTAACAACAATAAAAACAGTTTTAAAACATTTAAAATACAAATATAAAATATATCAATAAAACAGGGCAGTATATAATCATAAATAAATATATAGGTGGGGGATTAAAAATCACCCCCCCCCCCCTCCCAAAGGCCTGGGCAAACAGCCAGGTCTTACAGTTCCGCCGAAATGTCAAAAGGCTTGGGGCCAGGCGAGCTTCCTCCGGAAGGGAGTTCCACAGCCGCGGCCCTACCACCGAGAATGCCCGCTCCATCGTGGCCCCCCGCTTAACACGGGGGACCTCCAGGAGGGCACCCCCGGCAGACCGCAGGAGTCGTTCCGGGGCGCGAAGGGCGAGGCGGTCCCTAAGGTAAGAGGGGCCAAGGCCGTATAGGGCTTTATAGATCATTACTAGGACCTTGAACTTGGCCCGGCACACTATCGGCAGCCAGTGCAGCGCTCGGAGCACCGGTGTAATGTGCTCCCGGCGACCCGTCCCCGTAAGAAGACGGGCCGCCGCATTCTGCACCAGCTGCAGCCTCCGGGCCAAGAACAAGGGAAGCCCCACGTAGAGCGCGTTACAGTAGTCGAGCCGCGAGGTGACGAAGGCATGGATGAGGGAGGCCAGGTCCGGGCCAGAGACATACGGACGCAGCCTACGTACCAGATAAAGCTGGCGGAAGGCAGCCTTAGCGACTGCCTCCACCTGCCGCTCCAGCCGCAGGTCTGCGTCCAATATGACCCCCAGACTCCGGACCTGCTGAGCTACAGGGGGGCAAACCCCCCCAATCAGGGGGGCCACCACCCCCTTCGCCCTCCCCACCACCATCACCTCCGTCTTATCTGGGTTGAGCTTCAGTCTGCTCCGCCGCATCCAATCCGCCACGGCCTCCAAACATTGGGATAGCACCGAGACAGCAGGGTCTGGGTCGGTAGAAAACGAGAGGTACAGCTGAGTATCATCAGCATACTGGTGACATCGCACCCCGAACCCTCTCACGACCTCCCCCAAGGGCTGCATATAGATGTTAAATAATAATGGAGACAAGATCGATCCCTGCGGAACGCCACACGGTAAGGCGCGGGGGCTCGATGTTTCCTCCCCCAACACCACCCGCTGGCTCCTCCCCGAGAGGAATGAACGGAACCATTCAAGAACAGTCCCGTCCAGACCCCCCCGGTCACGCAGTCGTCTCAACAGCAGCCCATGGTCCACGGTGTCAAAAGCGGCCGAGAGATCGAGCAGGATGAGAAATGTCGAACATCCCGCATCCATCTCCCGGCGGAGGTCGTCCACCAAGGCCACCAACGCCGTCTCGGTGCCATAGCCGGGGCGGAACCCAGATTGAAACGGGTCAAGGAGCCCGATATTATCTAGATGACCCTGGAGCTGGAGCGCCACTGCCCGCTCAATAACCTTCCCTAAAAAGGGAAGGTTAGAGACAGGTCGGTAGCTGGCGAGCGCGTCTACGTCCAACGATGGTTTTTTCAGCAGGGGGCGCACCACAGCCTCTTTTAAGCAAGGCGACAACCTCCCCTGCCGAAGGGACGCATTCACCACCCTCGCCAGCACCGTCCCCAACGTCTCCCCGGAAGCTTTTATTAACCAGGACGGGCACGGATCTAGTTGACAACACGTGGCCCTCACAGACCCCAGGACATCCACCACACCGGCTGGCGTCACTTCCTGAAACTCACCCCATAAAGATGGACCAGACGGACCCTCCGCCCCCCCGCGCTCTTCCCCTACTGCTCTCAACCCAGCGTCGAAATCGGCCTGAATCCGAGCGATCTCATAGTGCCAGCAATATACTTGGCACTGTACAATCATTGATTAGAGACAATCCAGGAGAGACACGGGAGAGGGAAACAAAGGGCGAGACAGGGAGACATTTGCAAAGTTGAGAAGTTGCAGGAGCACATGCTTAGCTTAATTACAGGGAAAAGGAGTCCCTGAATGATAGGAGAGTAGGGAGCAAGTGAGGGGATGAGGCACAAGGGATTTGATGGTTGGGAGGGAGGTTGCAGAGCCAATGTGTTCAGGGAGGGAATTCTATACAGCGGGGGAAGAATGGAAAAAGGGGCAGAGACATTCCAGGGAGCAGGGGGCTCTGGGGAGGGTGGGGGTAGTGGCCAAGGTGGGAAGCTCCCAGGTGGGAATGTGGCAGGAAATAAGTGCAGAAAGATCAGGGGGAGCAAGGCCAGGAAGAGCCTTGAAGATGAAGAGCAGGAGCTTGTGCTGAACATGAAAGGGGAGAGGGAGCCTGTGCAAGGAGGAGAGGCTGAACAGGATCAGGCGTGGTGCATGGAAACTCCTCGGGGCAGAGACTGAGCGATTATCACAGCACCAGGCTCATTGCCAAGCTCATGTACATAAATTAAATAGTGTAATGGAGAAGATACTCTTCAGTGGGGCTTCATTTAAGAGCAGACCTATGCAACAAATTATTAGCAACAGAGGACATTTCATTCCGCAGCACCTTATTTGGAAGCAGCAGCAGCAGCAGCAGCATTCTGTCCCCTCCTCTCAAAGAGGACAATTCAAAGAAATTGCATGTTTCTCAACAGATGGGCTCTCTGTGCAGGTGCGAGAATCCCAGCCGCTCGCTCTAAAGACAACAAAACTCCGTCACGTTGGCCAGCGCAGCATTTACGCCAGGGAACTAAGGTTACAGCCCCTCAAGCCACTTCCTCTGGAGTAATACCATTGATTTCAGTAGCACGACTCCAGAGCATATGGTTGGAGGCTGAAATACTCTTAAGCTAGACAATGGTCTCCAAGTCAGCAGCGTTTCATTTGAGGAAGCCAGGAAGAACAAACATTCATCGCTTGCGTAGCATCCTCCAAGCATGACAGGTGCAGCATGGGCCATGCTGGATGCTCCCAACAGTGTTGCTTTTGGTACAGCAAACCAGGACACACCTTAAACCCATTTCACAGAGGGAGCAGAAGTACGAAGTCAGAGTGACTCAGTCACTTGGCCTGGGGATGATGCAACAATTTCTAGCATTGTCAGGAACTCTCTCCCCCCATTTGGTCTGCTGTACGTTTCCCCTCACTCCTCATCCCCACAGAACGATTCTTCTATCCTTTCATCCAGGGTCCCCATCTCCCCTGGAACTAAGCTAACCACGGGCACCCCCTTGCCCTTATCTCCACAAGACTGTAACCCCCTCAGGGCAGGGACCTGTGTCTAATTAACAATTACAGTGCCAAGTACATTGCTGGTGTTTATATAAATGGACAAACAACCTAACAAGCTGCTGTTACAAAGAACATGCAGCGCTGTCAGGACAGAGGTCAGCAATAGGGGAATGCTGCAGACGAGGCACTTGCTGTGCCTTGGTCCTTGGCTTATTGGCGGCGGTTTAAAGCTACATGTTGGGCGCAGGAATGCTGGAGAAGCTCTTAGCTCCGATGTGCCTGTGACAAGTCTCATGGCCTAGCTAAGCCATGTTTCTCCTAGGTCAGCGGTTCTCACCCTTGTTGTGGGTGAAACTTACCAGATATTTTTTTTTAAAAAAATAAAAAACATCCAGGACCCACCATGATCAAGCGTGGCCGGGGGCAAGCAGCAGAAGGGGCCCGGTTCTGGCAGAAGTGGTGCATGCGAGATCACAGCGACAAGAGTGGGGAGGAGGTGGTGATCCCAGCAGCCATAGCAGTAGGGAGCCAGTATGAGGCAGAAGCAACGGAGAGGGGAAGCTGCAGGAAGCCACATGCTGCTCCTCATTCTCTCTCACTCCTGGCTCTCAGTGGCACAAGCGACCAGAACAAGCAGCAGGAGTGGGTGCTACAGTTGCACCAGGACTTGTGCCCCCCGACCCTAGACTCTTCTGGGATCCACCAATGGGTTCAGATAAATGGGGGGGAAAAAACAATGATGGATGGAAAGCCTCCATAAATATTGCTATGGTTCTGTTAAACTATGTGACACTAAGTGCATTAGTCTTAATACAACCTCTATATACAAAATATTATTTATTTGCCAGCTTATCACAACTTTAATTCTATGCAAAAAAAATCAACCAACCCCCTTCAGGGCTCAGGATGAGGGTAAAGCCATATATACAGAACATGTATGTGGCAGCTGGGAGGCAGCTGGAGGTTGTTGCAGTGCAAATCTACATTGAGAGGCAAGTGTTCAGAATAGTGCCTTGGCAAGAACATTGCTGGATATTCAGCCATTGTATTTTAACATGGTTTGTCTATATGGCTTTACCCTCATCCTGAGCCCTGAAGGGTTTGTTGTTGTTTTTGCATAGAATTAAAGTTGTGATAAGCTGGCAAATAAAGAATATTTTGTATCTAGAGTTGTATTAAGACTAATGCACTTAGTGTCACAGAGTTTAATAGAACCATAGCAATATTTATGGAGGTTTTCCATCCATCATCCCCCCCCCCCAATTTACCTGCAGTTTGGAGGGATCATATCCCCTGGGGTTAGAACTCAGCTCTTTTTTTTTTTTTTTAATCCACCAATGGGTCCCGACCCACTTAGTGTAGCCAGAGGGTGCTTTCCCCCGTGTGGGAATGCTTTCTTAGAAAGTCAGGCGAGCGGACACGCATGCACACAGAATGTGTGTCTTTGATCACGTGGGACTGCCCAGAGGTGTGGGGTAGAGACTTGTGCATGCTGACAAGGGCAACTGACTGAGCTGTGAAAACCAGCTGTTAATCGCCCTTGTAAAACACACACAAAAGCTTCAATCACGCACCTCTGGGATATACAGCCGAAGCTGCCGCACTAGATGCAGCTGGCAAAACACGCTCCTCACCATAGCCCCCACCTGAACATCCGGGTGGAGCTACGAATCGAAGAGCACTCCCAGACTCTGAACCTGGGGAACCCCATTTTATTT
This sequence comes from Sphenodon punctatus, assembly GCA_003113815.1. Classification (NCBI taxonomy): domain Eukaryota; kingdom Metazoa; phylum Chordata; class Lepidosauria; order Sphenodontia; family Sphenodontidae; genus Sphenodon; species Sphenodon punctatus. Next base: position 8,221,899 of record QEPC01009472.1, on the reverse strand, counting down.
ATTTATTTATTTAAAATGACTGAGCTGTGAAAACCAGCTGTTAATCGCCCTTGTAAAACACACACAAAAGCTTCAATCACGCACCTCTGGGATATACAGCCGAAGCTGCAGNCCATCAACGACAGGGTTCACCAATCCCTCAGCCCCTCCCACCAGCATCACCTCCATCTTGTCAGGATTCAGCTTCCGACGGCTCAAGACAAACCCTAATAGGGCCAGAGCCAGGGTCTCCAGGGCAGGGGGCAGAGAGAGTTGCCAGAAAGGGGTAGGGATTACCTGGATGAGTAGAGCCCTACAGGAAGCACCTTCTCCACTGATCCAAGGGGCCTGGAGTCTCGAGGACACTGGTGGCAACCCCTGGGAGCGTTGGTGACGTCAGTCCCAGGAGCGGCAGGCCTTGCAGAAAGCACTTGCCCCAGAAATCTCCCCTTCCATGCTGGGCACTGCCTGCTCCACTGCTGAAGTTCGCTCCCAGCCACTGACTGCAAGACCCTAAAGTTTACGGGGTCCAAGGCCATAGCCTTGCCCTCTGGCCAGAATGGACTCCTGGGAGCTCTAGCTTTGGATCACGTGCCATTCTCGGATCATTCCAAGAGGTGGGGGCTCTGGCAAGGGGGGGTGTAACATGCGGATACCGTCTTTGTTATACTTGAAATTTAGTTGTTTATTTCTTTAAACAAAAAAACCCCAACAACAAAACCGATCATCCCCTACGACAGCCATAGCCCTGTCCTGGATCGCCCCCGTCTTTTAGAACTTGCAACCCCCGCAAACCTCGTTGGTGAAGCTGCGCCTCCTAGAGAAGGCATTCGGTAGCAGGGCCCTGCCTGCCCGAGCTCCTGAAATCAATGGGTTCGATTTCAGGAGCTCGGGCAGAACCCCTGCTGCTACTCATAGCACAGTAACTATGCTGCGGCCACCCCGGCTCTTTTGTGCCGTAACGGGGGTGGCCCTGCTGTGACGTCATGACGCTCTGGGAGGGCAGTCAGGCCTCTCCCCCATCTTCTTCCTACCTCGCCCGCTACCCCCATGGAATGCGGGGACATTATGGTCATCTGGGAGGGAGCAGGGGGACACGTCAGGGAAGGGGTGGGATTAAGGCATGACATCGCAGTACTGCACAGGGGCGGAGCCTCTTGCCCATGGCGAGCTCAGCCTTAATCTTGAGTTGGGGAGGGCACTTGAACCAAACCCAGCCCAACAGGATCCCTTGGTTCCAAATCAGGCTTGGTCCAGTACGCTGGACTTTCTTTAGAAATCAGTGGCCAATACATTGAGTCACATTGGTGCTAGGACTGAACACTTCTGTAGTGTCTAGATGTTGCTTGTGTGGCCCAGAGCCAACTGAATGCTAAGGGTGGTCCTCCAGCAGAAATTACAGTTCCGGTTCAGTTGTGGTTCGTATCGGTAAATTTCCAGATTTAAATACAGATTCATATTATGGATCCATATTTAAAATCAATTTAAAAATTAAGAGCGAATAGTTTAAAAAACCAACCACCTGTGTCTGTGCAAAAAGGCTGCCAGACCATTCTGCACATCGATGCCCTTTTTGCAAAATGACAGCGGCGCCATTGCTGCCATTTTGGAAGAGGGCAGCCAGTCTGCCCATGTGCAGCAGTCACTTTGTGCACGTGCACACCAGCTGCCCTTTTCCAAAATGGTGGCGATACTGCCACCGCCATTTTAAAAGAGGGCATGCATTGTGCAGAATGATCCAGCGGCCATTTTGCGCATATTCCGTTTTCTAAAAAATTGTTTATAGAGACTTTTAAACTGAACCGCAATGGGGCGTGCGCGACAGTTGCCGTTCGGCACAGATTAATCCATAACTGCCAGTTACGGGAAGTTATGGATTAACCTGAATCTGAACTTCCCACCCTCTACTGAACACCGACCTTGGAACATCAGCTCTGTTGCCATAACAACCCATCTAGGAATACCACCCAACATCTCAAGACAACTGGCATGCCGCATCGTATCACCGGCTACTGTAAAGTTAAGACAGCTTGTGGCTTCTCCTGCTCCTGAAACCCATTCTCACCATGTACAGTGAGCGCTCACCCCTGATCACTTGGTTTGGCAAGAAACCCAGCTGATCACCACGGAGAAGGGGTTTCTTCTTGGGCAAACGTCTCTGTAGAAGAATATTCTCCAGAAGCTGGTAGCAGCTGCTAAAGTGTGGTCTTTTAGAGGGGGCTTGACTTGCAGGCAAAGCAGGTTCAAGGACGTAACTATAATAGCAACAGGGCGTGAGGCTGCACCGGGGCTCACGAGCTTGGGGGGGGGGGGGCCCACATGCGAGGCCCCTTCCTTCTTCTGCCCCATCCAACCTAGTGATGTCCCTGAATGGGTTCTATTCCAAGTAGGTCTAAAGTGAGAGCAAGTGCTCTCATTTCATCAGGAAATACCAACCTTTTGGAAGCAATTGAGAAAATCTGACATTTTTACATTTTCTGTGATTTCCTGTTTTGGTAATTTCTGGTATTACCGACAATACTGGAAATTACCGAAAAATACTGATAATACAGGAAATTACCAAAATGACAGAAAATCACGGAAAATGTCAAAAAATGCCAGTCGATTTCCTCCTTGTGCGAATAAAGGCAAAAAAGCTGTTTCCATTGGAAACCATACTCATTTCAGCTCTAACCAAGCAGAGCGGGGATCATGGACTGAGGAGCTGGAGGCTGCCCAGGAAGCAGAAGCCTCTTCCATGGATAGGAGTGTGAAAGGCAGTTCTAGTAGGGGTGCCCAGGGAAGCTCTCTCAGACTTACCTGCATGAGTCAGAGGCCAGGGGCCGTCAATGAGGACAATGTAGCCCGAGAGGAAGGTGACAATCAAGCCGTGCAGTAGGGTGACCAAGCGGCAGCTCCATTCGTACGTGCGGTGCTTGTTCCGACAGCAGAAAGCGGCGTAGAGCGACAGCCAGACAACGAGGCTGAAGACCACCTGGAGAGTGATGGAGAGCATCATCCTGTGGCAGAGGGAGGGAGAGAGATGAAGCGCGTCACTCAAAGCCACCAGGAGTTCACATCCTACCATGGATGCTGCATTTGAGAGCTCCGGCAGAAAATGCCACTTCTGCAAACACTAGAGCAGGGATTCTCAACCTTTTCCCGGGTCATGAGCGCGGGAGTGACGCGACTACTTGGGAACGCTGCATAATTTACATGAATCATTTGCATAAATCTGCATGCACTAAGTCTCCCCATCTGCAATTCAATTTAATGATCTCAATTTCTATTGAAATGAATCAATCAATTAATCCCAGCTCCCATTGACTTTAATAGATGGACTGTTACAAAGTGCTCCCGGGCACGACTGAAGGCTTCCTTGGGGAGCAGTTTCACACACTGGCTGAGCACTCGGTTGCTCCTGAGCACCAGGTTGAGTTGAGCACTAGAGTAACAGGGCGGGGATCTCCAGCCTATGGCTAAACTTCGAGAGTAGCACGTCTCCATCCAGGCTTCATAAGAACATAAGAACTGACATACTGAGTCAGACCAATGGTCCTCCAAGCCCAGCACCCTGTCTCCGACAGTGGCCACGTTCAGTCACATGGGAGAAGTATCAGCAGTCACAATGGGCAATCCATTCCCTGCTCCCGACAGTAAGAAACCTGAACTTACATTGCCTGCGGCCTGCTGTCCATTTTCCCAGCAGTTCAGAGACAGAATGCAGGGAACACAGAAGCCTTTGGGTGCCAGGGAGCAATCTGGGGCAGCTCTTTGCAGAATGCTCCCCAAGAGCGTCCCCAGAGCATTCAGTTGCAGGCGGCATCCCAATCCGAGAGCACCTGATGGGATTATGTACCTCCACCCGCATGGGACGATCTGGCCCAGAGTTTCGTGCTAGATTTGCCCTGTGCCCCTTGGGGCTGGATCCAAAAGGGGGAGGTTTCCTACATCTGCACTAAAACAATCTTTGACCTGTTCTTTTCTTACCATGCCAAACCCTGTTCTCACCAGCGGCAAACCAGCCTCATTCCACGCAGGGAGATTCCATGAGTTACCAAGCTCTCAAAATGTCTCACAAATGACAAACTCAAGGCCAATCGTATAGCTGGGTTTTTAAAAAAAAGCATTGGATACGTTCTTGGAGGGTAAGTCCATTAACAGCTATTAGTCAAGTAGGTTTGGGGGCTGGGAGTGAACAGGGAATGGATTGCCCCATTATGAGCTGCTGGGTACTTCCCCCAAGCAACCAAGATTGTCCACCATTGGAGACAGGATGCTGGGTTCAATGGACCATTGGTCTGACCCAATATGGCACTTGTTATGTTCTCAACTCTACAGCACCTCCCTTTCCAGAGTGGGCAAGAGGAGGAACAGATAATTCACTTGGAATGTACAAGGAGCAATATAATCCCAACCACCTTCTTGTAAGTCACACATGCCCTTTCCGGTATCTGCAAGAGGACCTCTGTTCTACCATTCAGTGTTGCCTTCTCTCCTGAGACTGAGCCAGGCTCGTGCGCCTGCAACTTCCCAACTTCATGAACGGATCCCTGTCTCACCCCATGCTCCCCTCCGCCTCATCTCTCCTACGCTGTAAGCCTCTTGTTGCAGGGATCTGTCTCTAATTAATGATCATTCAGTGCCAGGTACATTGCTGGTGCTACAAACTTCACCACCACCAGAAATTATTCCCTCCCCCATTTAAAAAAAAATTATTTTAGAGCCAGGGAACGTTTAGACGACAACATGACTCTCGAGACTTCGAAACTAAACTATTTTTTACATCTGCAAGCCCCCCCTCCCATTATTAACGTATTCTACTCGGTGGAGTAACAATCCACACGCGAGCCTTTTCACGGTCACAAACTGCCAACGCTATGAATTCTGTTCACAGCATTTTAACTTGCTTGACAGCTGGGGAGAATGGCAGAAGCCCCTCCACCCGACTCCTTCAGCTGCTGGAAAATTAAAATGCTGGTGGAAAAGACAGCGATACAGAGGACGGGTCTCTTTTTCATTTTGATCCTGCGTCGTAAGGTGGGGAGGACGACAACATTATGACAGAGGGTGTCGACAGACAGACAGCCTGCCCGGCTCAACCCCCAGGCAGGCCATCGGTTTAAAGGCAGCCCGCCAGACGTGCAGGCGGAGCTGAGACGGGGCAGGCTGTCTCTGCTCTGGGGCAGCCCCACTGGCGCTGCTCCAGGGGCACCACCAGCAGAGCTGGTAGCCCAAACGTGGGGCATCAGCTGGAGGCGGGGCTGCCGTCTGTCTGCTTGAACGACAGCCGCTGCGGCTCCACTGTAGAGTTGCAGGCGATCAGACCACAACTCTATGGTGCGGGAGCAAGCACCTCCACGTCTGTGTAAAAACACTCAGACACTACCTGCTGTGCTCCCAGATTTTAGAAGAGTGCCCATGCCTCTTTTTGAGGGCTCAGTCTCAGCAATTAAATTCAAGGGGGTGGGTGGGGGGCCTGAGCCCCAGGAAATGTTCCCAGCACACACTGGAATGTGAACAGCTGATATTGGCCAATTTGGGGTTGGAAGGAAGCGCCAGAAAACACCTGGATGGTTTTATTTGGCTTTCATGAATGACTTGTCTCCCCTCTGGCCTGCCCCCATATAGAGGAAATCACAAGAATTCCTTTTTTATATTTGTCTGCAGAGAGGCAGGTTAGTCTAGTGGCTGGTTTCTGACTGGAGAACAGGATTCATTTCCCTGCAGCTGACAAGCTCAGAGCCAGGGGCACTGCTTCCGGAGAAGGCCTGGGACCTAGCAATTTTGCAAATAAATAAATAAAATGAAAATTAAGCACTGTCCCTTTCTCCTCTAGTGTTCTAAACCCCTTCCCCAACCCTTTGGTTGGACCTTTAGGGGAGGCTAAACTACAACTGGCTTGAAGAGCGTCAGGGCCAGCCTTAACATTTGCAGGCCCCAGCATGAAAATAAAGTGTGCGGCCTCCACAGCCCCATGTCTTTAAACCTTTCCTACAGGACCATGGTCCTCAACCTAGTAGATTTGGGGGGGGAGGAGACAGGACTCCAAAAGGAAGCAGCCACCATGGGGGATGGAAGTTGTGGGTGGGAGCGGGTGCCAAAGAATTAGCCCATTTGAGGCCCCCAGGGGAACTCCTCCTGAAGCTACCAGCGTTGGCCTCTCTGTGGGGGCTCCTCTACCAAGGGGTCAGGTCATAGCCCCTACTTTATTATTATTATAAGCATTTATATAGCACCAGCAATATACCTGGTGCTTACAGAGAATAAGATAGACACAGTCCCTGCTCGAGAGCTTACAATCTAAAGACAGGGGGAGTGGAGACAGGGAAGGGGGAACAGAGGGAGAGACAAGGGATGCAACATTCATGAGGATGCGGGAACTCAGGGACACGTTCTTGGCTTGGTCACAGTAAACTGGGAGTTTGCAGATAACAGGTGGGGGATAATCCTGGGTGGGGATGATTAGCAGGAGTTAGGAAGGGCGGAGCGGAAGAGGTGGGTTTTGAATAGTGGTTTCTAAGCACACCGATTAAAGTAGGGAATTTGAACCCTTTAACTAACATCTAAAGGGAATTCCGGTTTGCTTTTGGGCTCGGTACAGGATGTGATCTAACCCAACCATTTCTCAATTTAAAAAACAAAAACCAAAGTCCCTCCCAGACAAACTCACGAAGCTGAGGATTCCGAATAACGAACTTTGCAAACCTGGGCAGTAAGTTTTGATTCAAACGTTGAGGACGGTCATGAATCTGAAGTTCACGTAAGCTCTGGTTTGAACCCATGACCTCTGGCTCCAAAACAAGAGATGTCTATCACCCCATCTCCCCACTCCACTGGAGGAGACGTGCAGCAGATTGGGAGTCCACTGTAAATAAGCCACAGAGGGGGAAAAAAAGATGTGGTGCCCAGCTAGGAACAAGACGTGGGGGAGAGAGAAAATTTTTGAACCAGGTTCTGCAGAGAACAACAATCAGTGTCAAAGAGGAGGCTGCGAGGCAGCACTCTGCCCCCATCCACTCTGAAAAATGTTCTAATGGTGCTCAGGCCACTCCCACAGGGCTCTGCCAAAAAAAAAAAAAAGTTTTCAGAGTGGGGAGGGGAAGTGCTGGCCTTGCCTCAGTCTGTCCACTCTTAAAACTTCCTTCCTGGGGAAGGGGGTGCTGTCACTGGGAGCCAGGGTTATGCCACCTCCTTTACAGGTGGCCGTCGCAGTTGGCTGGGGGCCCCTTTATGAGGACTGCCACTTGGGAGACCCCAACCACTTGCCTTTAGGGGAGCCCATCACTGGGACTTGAACCGGAGCCCACCACAAGCCTGGCTATGCTGCTGAGTCAGGCTCAGGACTTTGGGGTTTTACGGCTTTACTGTTTATGAATATCCAGTGACAGTCCCACTGCCAGGGATGGAGGCTGACCCACCAGACTTGTGGTGGGCCCAGGCTCAAGTCTCAGTGATGGACTCCCGCAAGGCAAAGGGCATGGCAGTCTCCCAAGTGGCAGCCCGCAGCCAACCTCAACTGGTACCTGTAAAGGAGGTGGCACAAGTATAGGTTGGGTGATCCCTGGCTTGGCAGCAGGACATGTGTAAAAGGATCTTGGGGTTGTAGTTGATCACAAGCGGAACGCGAGTCAGCAGTGGGATGCAGCTGCTGAAAAGGCTAGTGCAATATTGGGCTGCATTAACAGAAGCGTAGTGTCCAGGTCAGGAGAGGTCATAGTTTCACGCTATTCTGAGCTGGTCAGACCTCATCTGGAGTCCTGTGTTCAGTTCTGGGCAATACATTTTAAGAAGGATATTGACAAATTGGAACAGGTTCCGAGCCAAGTGACAAAGAGGGTGGGGGGGGGTCTGGAAACCAAGTCCTGCGAGGAAAGGTTGAAAGAGCCAGATAGGTTTAGCCTGGAGGAGAAGAGAAGACAGTCAGGGGAGACATGATAGCCATCTTCACATGTCTGATGAGTGTCACATAGAAGATGGAACAGACTTTTCTCTCTTGCTCCTGAGGGCAGGATTAGAAACAATGGGTTCAGCAGATTTCAGCTAAACATTAGGAAGAACTTCCTAAGAGCTGGTTTGACAGTGGAACAGACACTGCCTAGGGCAGTGGCGGGCTCGCCTTGCTGGAGGTTTTATCTGTCAGGGATGCTGTGGATTTCCTGCACTGAGCAGGGGGGCGGACTTTGAGGTCCCTTCCAACTCTAAGTGTCTATTCTAGGATTCCCTTCCTAGGCGCTGGGCTTGCAGCCTTCCATTTTGAGTTTTAAATGTTAACCATGACATGCAAATGCAAAGTCGATGGGTGGGAATTGTGACCTCCACACCTCACTGGGGTTGGGGGGACCTCTGCTGCAGGGACAGGGAAAAGAGAAATCCATTCATTCCCTACCTGGGATGCGGAAATCCAGGGGACAGCAGAGAACGGAGAAGGAGACCAGTTTTGTTTTAACTTCCCACGCTAGAAACTGCAGAAAGCAGAGGTCGGCCCATCCCCCAGCAGCAGAGTAGGGAGCGCAGGGAGAGGCAAGAGCTGACCAGCCACGTCTCCCAGGCAGGGCAGCGCAGCAGGGAGAAGGGCCTCTCCCTGGTAGCACCACCCCACTCTGGGGACAAGGAGTCGTGCGCCCCCTGGCCATCCCACCCCAAGGATGCGGGGGTTCCGGCCCGCCACCCTCCCCCTCGTTCCCCCAACCCCAAGGACACAGCTGTCCCACTTTACCGGCCAACACACCCCGGGGCATGGACTCCCCTCTGTGCGCCCCCTGCACCTCACTTCGGGGCCACTACAGGCGCCCCCTCGGCGCCTCCCTTGCTCCCCCACTCTGGGGAAGACCGGCGCGCCTCCAGTGGCTCCTCCAGACGGGGGCACCCTCCCTTACTCCCCCAGCCTGGAGGACAGGACCACGCTGCCCTAGGGCTCTCCGTGCGCACCCCATGGGAGCCGTGCGCCCTATCCGTAGGCGTCCCCGTCCCCTCTACCCCCTGAAGAGTCGTGCGCCCCACCCCAAGAGCCGTGCGCCCCTCTCCCCGACCCCTGAAGAGCCGTGCGCCCCTCTCCCCGACCCCTGAAGAGCCGTGCGCCCCTCTCCATGCGCCCCTCTCCCCGACCCCTGAAGAGCCGTGCGCCCCTCTCCCCGACCCCTGAAGAGCCGTGCGCCCCTCTCCATGCGCCCCTCTCCCCGACCCCTGAAGAGCCGTGCGCCCCTCTCCCCGACCCCTGAAGAGCCGTGCGCCCCTCTCCATGCGCCCCTCTCCCCGACCCCTGAAGAGCCGTGCGCCCCTCTCCCCGACCCCTGAAGAGCCGTGCGCCCCTCTCCATGCGCCCCTCTCCCCGACCCCTGAAGAGCCGTGCGCCCCTCTCCCCGACCCCTGAAGAGCCGTGCGCCCCTCTCCATGCGCCCCTCTCCCCGACCCCTGAAGAGCCGTGCGCCCCTCTCCCCGACCCCTGAAGAGCCGTGCGCCCCTCTCCATGCGCCCCTCTCCCCGACCCCTGAAGAGCCGTGCGCCCCTCTCCCCGACCCCTGAAGAGCCGTGCGCCCCTCTCCATGCGCCCCTCTCCCCGACCCCTGAAGAGCCGTGCGCCCCTCTCCCCGACCCCTGAAGAGCCGTGCGCCCCTCTCCATGCGCCCCTCTCCCCGACCCCTGAAGAGCCGTGCGCCCCTCTCCCCGACCCCTGAAGAGCCGTGCGCCCCTCTCCATGCGCCCCTCTCCCCGACCCCTGAAGAGCCGTGCGCCCCTCTCCCCGACCCCTGAAGAGCCGTGCGCCCCTCTCCATGCGCCCCTCTCCCCGACCCCTGAAGAGCCGTGCGCCCCTCTCCCCGACCCCTGAAGAGCCGTGCGCCCCTCTCCATGCGCCCCTCTCCCCGACCCCTGAAGAGCCGTGCGCCCCTCTCCCCGACCCCTGAAGAGCCGTGCGCCCCTCTCCATGCGCCCCTCTCCCCGACCCCTGAAGAGCCGTGCGCCCCTCTCCCCGACCCCTGAAGAGCCGTGCGCCCCTCTCCATGCGCCCCTCTCCCCGACCCCTGAAGAGCCGTGCGCCCCTCTCCCCGACCCCTGAAGAGCCGTGCGCCCCTCTCCATGCGCCCCTCTCCCCGACCCCTGAAGAGCCGTGCGCCCCTCTCCCCGACCCCTGAAGAGCCGTGCGCCCCTCTCCATGCGCCCCTCTCCCCGACCCCTGAAGAGCCGTGCGCCCCTCTCCCCGACCCCTGAAGAGCCGTGCGCCCCTCTCCATGCGCCCCTCTCCCCGACCCCTGAAGAGCCGTGCGCCCCTCTCCCCGACCCCTGAAGAGCCGTGCGCCCCTCTCCATGCGCCCCTCTCCCCGACCCCTGAAGAGCCGTGCGCCCCTCTCCCCGACCCCTGAAGAGCCGTGCGCCCCTCTCCATGCGCCCCTCTCCCCGACCCCTGAAGAGCCGTGCGCCCCTCTCCCCGACCCCTGAAGAGCCGTGCGCCCCTCTCCATGCGCCCCTCTCCCCGACCCCTGAAGAGCCGTGCGCCCCTCTCCCCGACCCCTGAAGAGCCGTGCGCCCCTCTCCATGCGCCCCTCTCCCCGACCCCTGAAGAGCCGTGCGCCCCTCTCCCCGACCCCTGAAGAGCCGTGCGCCCCTCTCCATGCGCCCCTCTCCCCGACCCCTGAAGAGCCGTGCGCCCCTCTCCCCGACCCCTGAAGAGCCGTGCGCCCCTCTCCATGCGCCCCTCTCCCCGACCCCTGAAGAGCCGTGCGCCCCTCTCCCCGACCCCTGAAGAGCCGTGCGCCCCTCTCCATGCGCCCCTCTCCCCGACCCCTGAAGAGCCGTGCGCCCCTCTCCCCGACCCCTGAAGAGCCGTGCGCCCCTCTCCATGCGCCCCTCTCCCCGACCCCTGAAGAGCCGTGCGCCCCTCTCCCCGACCCCTGAAGAGCCGTGCGCCCCTCTCCATGCGCCCCTCTCCCCGACCCCTGAAGAGCCGTGCGCCCCTCTCCCCGACCCCTGAAGAGCCGTGCGCCCCTCTCCATGCGCCCCTCTCCCCGACCCCTGAAGAGCCGTGCGCCCCTCTCCCCGACCCCTGAAGAGCCGTGCGCCCCTCTCCATGCGCCCCTCTCCCCGACCCCTGAAGAGCCGTGCGCCCCTCTCCCCGACCCCTGAAGAGCCGTGCGCCCCTCTCCATGCGCCCCTCTCCCCGACCCCTGAAGAGCCGTGCGCCCCTCTCCCCGACCCCTGAAGAGCCGTGCGCCCCTCTCCATGCGCCCCTCTCCCCGACCCCTGAAGAGCCGTGCGCCCCTCTCCCCGACCCCTGAAGAGCCGTGCGCCCCTCTCCATGCGCCCCTCTCCCCGACCCCTGAAGAGCCGTGCGCCCCTCTCCCCGACCCCTGAAGAGCCGTGCGCCCCTCTCCATGCGCCCCTCTCCCCGACCCCTGAAGAGCCGTGCGCCCCTCTCCCCGACCCCTGAAGAGCCGTGCGCCCCTCTCCATGCGCCCCTCTCCCCGACCCCTGAAGAGCCGTGCGCCCCTCTCCCCGACCCCTGAAGAGCCGTGCGCCCCTCTCCATGCGCCCCTCTCCCCGACCCCTGAAGAGCCGTGCGCCCCTCTCCCCGACCCCTGAAGAGCCGTGCGCCCCTCTCCATGCGCCCCTCTCCCCGACCCCTGAAGAGCCGTGCGCCCCTCTCCCCGACCCCTGAAGAGCCGTGCGCCCCTCTCCATGCGCCCCTCTCCCCGACCCCTGAAGAGCCGTGCGCCCCTCTCCCCGACCCCTGAAGAGCCGTGNAGGGACAGGGTGTAGATAGAGAAGAGGAGAGGGCCAAGGACAGAGCCTTGGGGAACCCCAACCGAGAGAGGGAGGGAGGAGGAGGTGGAGTTAGGAAGAGACACATTAAAGGAGCGATCAGAGAGGTAGGAGGAGAACCAGTAAGGACAGAGCCGCAGAAGCCCAGGGAGTGAAGAGAGTCCAGTAGGAGTGTGTGGTCGACAGTGTCAAAGGCACCAGAGAGGTCAAGGAGGACAAGAATGGAGTAAAGGTGCTTAGATATAGCAACAAGTAGATCGTTGGTGATCTTGGCCAGGGCAGTCTCAGTGGAGTGAAGGGGGCGGAAGCCAGATTGGATCATTGCGCTTATGCAAAATGGCCCCCAGACCATTCTGCGCATGTGCAGCCCTTTCCCAAAATGGTGCCAACGCTGCCCGCACCATTGTGGGAAAGGGCACGAATGCATGCGCAGAACGGTCCAGTGGCCATTTTTAGAACTGGTGCTTATCATTCCACATAATCCCAGCTAGACTGAAGGTTGGATCCAGAATGAGAGAGATGTAAGGAGGGGAGGAAAGAGGGGAGAGAAAAGTGGAGGAAGGGTGTGCCAGCTGATGCATCTGATAGAACTGGCTGGGTCCTTCCTTTAGTTCACAATGCCAGCGCAGGGCTAGCTGCTAGCCCAGGTGGCAATAGGAATGCTAATATCAGTGCTGACTGCTAGCGTGCGGGCTGTTTCTGCAGCGGATTGTGCCAAAGGACTGGCACCTGCAATTTGGGGACATAGACGATGGAGCAGACTTGTTCTCTGTTGCTCCTGAGAGCAAGACTAGAACCAATGGGATCAAATTACAAGGAAGCAGGTTAGGAAGAACTTCCTAACGGTAAGAGCTGTTTGATAGTGGAACAGACACTGCCTAGGGCGGTGGTGGGCTCTCCTTCACTGGAGGTTTTCAAACAGAGGCTGGATGGCCCATCTGCCGGGGATGCTGTGGCTGCGGATTTCCTGCATTGAGCAAGGGGTGGACTAGATGGCCTCTAGTCCCTTCCAGCTCTAAGATTCTATGATTCTAAGACACATCACAAGCAGCCTATGGGCACCAGATTTCAGCAGGCCCTCTTTACTCTGGGTGAAACCAAACGTGCAGCTGGCGTGCTGGCGACATGCCTGGGGAGGGGGCTGCTCCTAGCGGGGTCCGGTTGGGGCATGGAACCGATATGTACCTGACTGGGCTGGTCAGCAAGCACTCCCCATGCGCCCCCCCAGTGGAGAAATGGAACAAATGTCTGGCCAGGCGGCACTGCCTCGACGGGAGCCATGGCGACCGGTAATGGTGTCCCCCCCCCAGCGCCGCAGTGGGGATCGCGGCACCCAAATGCGCGGGCTCGCTATGGCCCATCTGGGTGGCTGTGGTTTCATGTGCAACTATGGGACCACATCTGGGCCAGCTGCCTACCCGGGCTGGGGCAGCAGTGGGCTGGAAACTGACATGAGGGCGAGTCCCTGGCCCAAGAGGGCCATAGCAGGCCCTCATCACGTTTGGTCCCATGTAGGGTGGCCACAGCTCCCGTTTAAAGAGGCCATTTATGAAAAAATACATGTTGCAGGGCTGCACTGGAATCAGTGTAGCCCTGCAACATGAATTTTTCATAAGCGTCCTCTTTTAAAGAGGAGCTATGGCCACCCTATGTCTGCTGAAAGTAGGAGGGCACGGCTAAGGGCAGGGCTCAAGGTGAAAATAAAATACAGGGGCCGGGACCCCAGGAGCCCCCTGCCTTTCACATCCCCACCCCTTCAACAGTTTGCAGTCCGGTGTTCCCACACCCTAATCGGTGACACAAGGGACTCCCAGGAAGCCGCTACTCCAGGGGCTGAGACTAGTCACAGGTGGGGAGAGGTCCCCACAGAAATAGCCTGTCCTGAGGCCTAAAGAGCTCTGGTCCTGAGGCGACCAGGACTGGCCTCTTGGTCATGACCCCTACTAGCCCTGCTTGTGACTGGCCCTGGCTAAGGGTCCAATTCTGGGGTGAGAGCATGGTGAGGTGGATGGGCAGGTCCCAAAGGGAGCCCAGTCCCCCCCTCCCGGCTGTGTCCTCTACTTTCAATGCACCTAAATCTCCTGTGGGCCACACGATCATTCAATAAATAATAATGATACCAAGTTTGTATACAACCATTTCACCCTTTGACCTCAAAGCAGTGTGCAAAGGGAGGTCAGGGCAACCACCTGCATTTTACAGATGGGGAAAACGAAGTGCTGAAACAGAGCCCCCATCCCCTAGGATTTCAACTCTGCCCTCTGCCTCCGGCTGAAGTGGAGATTGCCTTCACCCATCTCCCAGGGATGTTTCTAAACAGAATGGTCCATTGCTAGGGCCAGATCAACTGTGTTGACCATGATAGGCTCCAGGGGGGGAGTGGAAAATAAATCAGCATTAAGGTATGTAAGCAATCCTGGTGAAAACACCAAATTCATTGGAAAGAAGGGGATTATCAATAAAGCATGCGAACCACAGTATGGATTATGACGCCAGCCACAAAATAATTGCCCAACTTTCACAGCCAAAGAAACTCCTCGAAGTGGCAAAGCCCTTAAGGTCCGCCTCCCGGTGGTCTTGGATTGTTGAAATAGACCAGGTGTAAAGTGGGAACTGGGAGTCTTCTATTAAAGATTGCCGGGCTTTATCAGGATGGACTGCTTCCTAGCAGAGAGAATGTCTACGTAACCCCCACAATGGATCCCATAACAGCTTTGTGGCCGCAACGGCTCACACGGAAAAGTCCCACGAATGAAGCAAGGAATGCTAGCTGTGTGATTTAGCAGCAGGACGAAGGAGCAAGCAAGAAGAGCCAACACTGTGGAACCAGCCCCTCTCTCTGTCTCTGCAGACCCCCCCGTTAAGTGGGCCACAGTACAGTTCGGAAACTCCTATGCTTGATAGTAACAGGAAACTTGCATGTTGCTTATTCAAACAAGGGTTCCTGGATGCCCACATCCTTGATTTGAGTCCCAGTCTTCTTGCTTTCACCCCAGAGGACTCTTGAAATCTTCCCTCCTACCTCTCTGCTCTGATCTCCCTCCAAACCCGTTCGAGCACTCCGCTCCTCTTCCATCCCCTCCCTCACCCTCCCACACCTCCCCTGCTCCCCCAACCGCCTTCGTCCCTTCTCCCTTGCTGCCCCGCACGCCTGGAACTCCCTCCCTGCCCTCATCCGCCTTGCCCCCACCCTTCACACCTTCAAGTCCCTTCTCAAAACCCACCTCTTCTGCTCCGCCCTCCCTAACTCCTGCTAATCATCCCCACCCAGGATTATTCCCCACCTGTTATCTGTAAACTCCCAACTTACTGCAACCAAGCCAAGAACGTGTCCCTGAGTTCTCGCATCCTCATGAATGTCGCATCCCTTGTC
>QEPC01009472.1:8173156-8193022 GCA_003113815.1 Sphenodon punctatus | reverse complement strand
CCCCCCCCCCAGTGTGACACAAACACTAAAACTAAATCACTAAAAACGCTATCTCTATCACTAAGCTAACTCCTACAACTGTCTACTATCTCTAACCTACAATCTATCTATCTATCTATCTATCTATCTATCTATCTATCTATCTAGGGATGGGAGGGAATCACAAACAACACAAGGAGGGGTACAAAACTGAAATGAAACCTAAGTCAATCTAATAATCCTACTCTAAATGAATAAAAAAACAGGGGAAGGGAATCAGGGATGGAATATATAGAACGAGAGAGAAAGGATTCAATGGAGGTGGGAGGAAGGAAGGGAGATTGAACACAGGGAGGGGTAAAAACAAAATATAACACCTAAATCTATCTTATATAATCTAAATAAATGATAATATGGAGGTAAATTCGGAAGCTCGCCTGGCCCCATGCCTGTTGACATTCCGTCGAAGTTGCAAAACCTGGCTGTTCGCCCAGGCCTTTGGGAGGGTAGGGTGAGGCATCTAGCTCCCCCACCTATTTTGTTTACTTTATACTGTTTATTATATGTATAACTTTAGCCCTGTCTTAATATTTTAATAGTATTATTATTATGAGTGTTTAAAATGGTTTTTATTGTATTTTTAAATTGTTGGAAGCCGCCCCGGGCTGCGTAGCAGGAGGGGCAGGGTATAAATTTATTATAAACAAATAAATAAATAAATAAATAAATAAATGGGTTGAATGGGTGAAATAGGAGGAGGATGGCAATGGATTGAGGAGAACGAACTGCTGGGAGAGGGAGCCTTCTGAAACGCCTGCTGTTCAGGAACAGTGACTAGCTCAGAAGGTGTTGGCAGGGGGGAGGGCAAGGAGTTTTGTTACTTGCTGCGCCCGCCTCACCGCAAGCCCCATTGGATCCGTGCAGCCTAGCCCGTGGCCAATCGCAGACCGCGAAGCCAGTGGTCTGAGGAGAAAAGGGCTGTTGATTGGGCAGGCTTGCTGCTACTCCAAGCCAGTCTCCACCCCTGGTGCCTGGAAATCTGCTCCTCAGCTGACTCCTCCTCCCTGTCACTTTTTTGCCTTCCAGTCACGTTTTTCCCTCCAGAACCACCCAAACTCGATCCGAACCGGCTGAACTGTTTGGTCGTTTTGGAGTTTGGAATCGGGTTCAGTCGGTTCGGGTTTGGTCATCCGAACAGGCCGAGTTCGGTCCGAACTCCGAACTTCTGAACCACGTTCGCCCATCCCTAGGACTTGATAGTTCACAGGCAGCCAGTGCAGCACATGGAGAACAGTTAGAATAGGTTTCTTGGAGTAAAAGGGCGCACAGGAACCAAGTGGCTGTGTGTGTTAGAGCAGTGGCTTAGGAGCAGGTTCCCTCTACGCACACTCAGGATACAACACATTTTGGTTGCGTTTCCGAACAGCGTGGTTGGATATCCCCTGCTGTCCACAGGGGACTGGAAGAATTGAGGGTCAAACTCATCAGGGTTGAATTATGTAAGTGGCCTGGTTGGGGAACCCCAAAGTATGACTTAGGGTAAAACCAAACATGCAGCAGACAGGACTGGTTCCCGGGCTACCCATGGGTGGAAAATCATGGGCAACGCAGCCTGGGTCAATTAGGGGCACTGCCCACATGGCATGAGTAGGGCTGGGAGAAAAACATACATGTGGGAGGCCGTCCCCACCTGTCCCTTGCTCCCAGCACCCCACCATGTCGGACAGCCATGGTGGCCAATGAGGTGCAGCCATGGCGAGTGCCAGCCCTGGATGGGTATGCAACAGCTGCACCGATGTGCTATCCGACCGTGGCCCACTCTGGCTCGCTTTAGCTCTGTTGGGCAGGCGGTCGCCCGTGCTGTGACCTTGGAGTTTTGCCAAGGTCACAGCCCAGGCTTGTTGCCAACACAGTCCGGGGCAATCCTGGGCCAACATTTCACATCACCTGCACACACGTGCAGGTTGGTCCCATGCTACAGTGGGCCAGCGTGGACCGATTAGGGATGGGCGAACAGATTGCGTTCGGGTTCGGTTGTTCGGTTCGACTGTGTTCGGTTCGGCCGTTCGGTTCAGCTGCGTTCGGTTCGGCCGTTCGGTTCGGCCTTTCGGTTAGTTCGCTGGGTTCGGGTTCGGCCGTTTGGGAAATGTTATGGGTGGTTTTTTGTTTTTTTTTAATAAGGTTTTTTGTTTTTTTATTGGGTTTTATATGATTTTCTATTTTGTTTTTTTGTTTTTATATCGTTGTGGTTTTTTTTAATCTAATATTATATCTATCTATCTACACTAAATCTAACTGCTATTAACTATTCTAAATGCTATGAACTAAATGGATTATCTAATAAGTACACAGGCCTACTCCTACAAACACTAAAACTAAATCACTAACTCTATCTCTATCACTAAGCTAGCTCCTACAACTACTATCCCTAACCTCTCTCTCTCTCTGGGATGGGGGAGGGGGGAAATCACAAACACAAGGTTTCAGTTTAAGGTTTAAGTTTCATTTCAGTACAAAACTGAAATGAAACTTAAAGCAATCTAATAATCCTACTCAACGCCTGCTGTTCAGGAACAGTGACTAGCTCAGAAGGTGTTGGGAAGGGGGGAGGCAGATAGTTTCATTTCTTGCAAGCCTCTCCACCCCTGGTGCCTGGAAGTCTGCTCCTCAGTGACTAGTACTACCCCTCCCTGTCACCTTACAGTGAACCTTTTTTTGCCACCCAAACTCACCCGAACGCGATCTGAACTGACCGAACTGTTCGGCCATTTCACCGTTCGGTGTTCTGTTCTGTATGTTTGTGTTCGTGTTTGGTCGTCCGAACAGGCCGAGTTCGGGCCGAACTCCGAACTTCCGAACCGCGTTCACCCATCCCTAGGGCCAATGTCACGGCTGTTTTCCCCCTTAGCGTAGACCCCTACATCCTTAGATTTGCAGAGGTGTTAAAATCCAGCCAGTCATAGCAGACAAAACATGGTGGAAGTCAGCGGGAAATTTGGCTGAAGCCAAAACCTGGTACTTTAGGCTGTTGAGTTCCCAACCTTCCCCTGAAGGCGGGGGAAAGAATGTGTGGGAGAATGAGCCACACGGGACAGAGGTCAGCCATATCAATTAAAGCACTATTGGAAGGCATCTGTGACTCCTCAACTTCATGAACGTATCCGTGTCTTTCCTTATGTTCCCCTCTCCCTTGCCTCCTCCCCTCCATTGTCGCTCCTAGATTACAAGCCCCCTGGGTCAGGGACCTGTCTCTGATGAATGACTGTAGAGTACCAGTTACATTGCTGGTGCCGTATAAAGACAAAATAGCACTACTCTTTTGGCAAGGCTGAACAAACTGTGGCCCGGGAGCTGCAGGCGGCTCTTTGCCCTACCCCTCGCTGCCTTAATAGTCCGACGTCTTACTTCCTTGCAGCAAGCGGAGGGAGGGAGAGATGCTGGCGGGGGTGGGACAGAAGAGAGGATGGTGATTGGGAACAAGTCCATTTCTTGTACCTGGGCGCATTCCAACCTAGCTACACCCCTGTGCAAGGGAAGGATGCTAGCTGTAGTCAGTGTAGTGGTGCTCTCTGCGCTTGCTGTATGGCGTGGGTAGTTCTGCTCTAAGTGCGTTCAAAGAATAGGAAAAAGAGAGACTCATTGAGAGGAGGTTTTATGCTGCATCTGACAGGGCTGCCACTTGGCACAATGCCCCAGTGTCAGACTTTTTTGAACAAATACAAATAAAAAGGGGGAATTTGTGCCTCCCCCCAATCAGTACTAGGGAAACTAAAAAAATATACGGATTTCCCTGCACATGTACCCGGGACTATACTGATGTAAATGGCCATTTTTAGATTCTGAGTTTAGCCAGGTTTAAACCTTTCTTCGGAAAAAAGGAAAGTCAGCGCATCTGGTTTTGAACATTTTTGTGTGTGTAAAATTCTGTGATTTTCTAATTGTTCAAAATTTAGGGAAACCCCTTGAAATTCTGCAATGTGTCCAAATATCATAATCATAATTTATTAAAAGACATGACCTTAGGTCATTGCCCACACATACAAAAAGAAGAAGGACAAAATGACATACAAACAAAAATTCGAGGACAAACTAATACTTTCTATCTCTAAAAGGACTAATAAAGTTCAACAATAATCCTGAATATCCAAAAACGTAATATAAAAAGATAAAAGATAACATATAAATAAAACATAACTTATAATATAATATATTATATTATATAGGGAAATCGCATCCCCAACCATTTTACATACATTCCTTGTTACTTCCCCTTAGAAAACTCCTCCTTTCTTTCAGTTTTCAGTAACCAAGCTGGTATCTTAATTCAAATCCCTGTCTGGGATAGCAACCCTTCCCACCAATTAACCCTAGTCTATTTACTCAGCCATGTCCTAAGAGTAACCTAAGAGTGTCCAAATATTGAAATTCAAATTTTGAGATTTTGGTTGGGTCTTTTTGACAGTTTTTGTTTTCCAAAATTGGTGACATGAAAATGATTTTTTTCCAAGTCCAACCATCTCTAATCGTTGCCTCTTGGGGGGCATGGACCGGCTCCTAATCCGTGTCCATACAGCCCCTAGCATAGCTGGGACTCTAGTTCAATTTGGGTTTGTAGGCAGAGCGGTTAGATAGCAACAGTATTATTAAGAGATCTTCCTCTGGAAATATTGACTCCCAGGTCAGTGACCTGACACCAAGAACATCCCTCTTTCATAATCAGGTCATCATCTTTCTAACAGCAGCCACCTTAAGCCCTGTTTGTTTCCTAACAAGAGGCTTAAAATCTCATTCCTGTGACACAGTTGCTTCCACTACGTAAATTAATTATAAGGAAGTGCATCCCCTAGAGGAGGAGTATGACCAGTTCTCCATATACCAGAGAAGTGACTCCATCAGGTGACTTAAATGAGAAGATAACAACATAGCTCATCCGGATTAACCGGTGCAAACATCTGTGGAGTCAAATGGCTTCTTAAAGCTGCAGAGCAACATTGAACCAGTCTTAGCTGTCTCTGCACAGACCAAATCTACTTGAAATGAATGGTCAGTTTGTCCAGAACAACCTTTAGTCCATTGCGAGCCCAGCAAGGCGCAGTCGATTGCCAGGACAAAGTCACCACTGTTAAAGGGGGTGGGTGTTCTGCTGTTGACTTCAGTGGGTGGAGGATTGTGCCCTGAGTTTTAAAAGCTTGGTTGAAATTTGCTGATTGCATTCCTCCCTGCCCCCCATCAGAGGAGAGTATGTTTCTGCCCAAATGAAACTTTTCGTCTTTAATTTTTTTTCCCTGAAAAGTTTAGTTGGGATTTTTAAGCTTTTAAATTTTTTTTAATTTTTTTTTTTTAACGTTTCTGTCAGAACCTGGGGAATTTGTCCAATGGGAGGACGGGATCACTTCCCCAACAGCAGCAGTTCTGCGCAATCAGGCAGCCCCTGAACAGGGGGTGAGGGTGGGGCAGACTTGCCAGCCTCTTGGTTGGCTGAGAGCTTTAGGTAAGCCGGTATTGAAGGCTGCTGGGAGCTATAGGCCTCAGAGCTCAGTGTGAACCTGCTCTCTCGCTATTACCCCACCTCCAGCCCTGCTGGATTGATTTCCACCGCTCTGACCTTTCCTCCGGCTGCTGGACTCTGGTTCCATTGACTCCCTCATTCTTATTCTGACCTGCTCTGAATCCTGACCATTGACTCGGCTTACCCTACTGCTACTCCCAGTGGGCTCCGATCCTGCAAGACTCTGCCATGGCACCAATCCTGTAAGAACTTAACCCACGTTCCAGTCACCTCCCAGTTTTTCCAAACAAAACTTGCCAGAAATGTTCATTTGTTTAATTTCCTGGGTCTTTCCCTAGCTCCTCTTCCTCACAGGCTGCTCGCTGATGCTGCCAGCCTCTACTGCCTTTCATTCAGCGTTCCCTTTCCCCTCTGTAACTCTCAAGTACCCAAGACCTCTTTACGTCGTGAATGTATCCAGGGAGAGCCTTAGAACTTGCATGGCTCAGGGAGAAAATAAAATGTGGGGGGGCTAAACATGGCCCCACCTGTTTAAGCCTTTTTTGCAGGGCTCTGCTCCCCCACTCAAGTGAGGGGGTGGGGGAGGAGAAAGGGTCCTATGGGAGGCAGCCATCCCAGGGGCTAAGAGTCGCAGGCAGGGAGAAGGCTCCGATGAAATAGCCTGTCCTGGAGCCTCAGGAGCACTGAACCCGAGACTATCAGGACGGGCCTTTCTACAGGGTCCCCTTCAACTGTGGGGTCTGGACCATGGCCTCTGCCAGCCCTGAATGTATCCTTGTTTCTCCCCATGTTCCCCTCTTCCTGGTCTCTCCTAGATTGTAGGCTCCTCAGGGCAGCGACCTGTTTGTAATTGATGATTGTTCAGTGCCAGGTTCATGATTATTCAGTGCCCGGCTGGGAGGCGGGAGAGAACTTCACCCCCCTCTGGAGGTGACTGCCCTGAGGCCCCCTGGCCCCTAGTTGTTACCTGTTGCCCCACTCCCTTAGAGGAGGGCAGGGCCAAGGTTCCAAGACTTCTGGGTGGGGGTGCCTTAAGCAGTGCCTGCCCTGGTGGCGCCACAGGCATGCGCCATAGCACCACGCCCAAAAGGGCCCTTTGGCGAGGCCCAGGCAGTCAGGGGGACTTATCGTGTCCCTCTTTTGGTTGGTGATGCAGTGGCGGCTGATGGGTTTTGACGTTGGTGGGTCACTAAGGCCAGCCAGGCTGCTGCTGGCGAAGCCAATGGTGGGCCGGCAAAAATAGGGGCGGAGCCTAAGCTAGGGGTGGATCCAGGGCAACAGTAGGCGGAGCCAATGCGTGCCCAAACAAATAGGGCCCTATCATCGTGCACAGCGTGCTGTCGAACATGAATAAGAGATAATGTGTGGAAATTAAGAACAACCTAATATTTATACAGTCCCCTCCCCATTTATAAATAAATACCCCATTTATAAATACTTACATAACTTGTGAGAACACTTACCAAAAACATCATTAGGATTTCAATACATATATAACTTATCAGACCCCCAAAGGCAGCAGCCAAACAAACACTCCACATCATCAATTGAACAAAACCCACATTGCAACTGATCATGAACAAACCAATTTTATTCCCAGGCCAGGGAATGCACAGATAGATAAAAACCAGAAAACCAGATATATAAAACCATGCACAGCTAAAAACCAGCTATAAAACCATTAAAACAGCTAAAACCCAGCTATAAACCATTAAAACAGCTAAAAACCAGATAAAACCAGCTATAAAACCATATAAAACAGCTAAAAACCAGCTAGAAAATCATATAAAACAGTTAAAAACCAGATATAAAACCATATAAAAACAGATATAAAAACATATAAAACAGATATAAAACTATTAAAAACAGATAACCCTAACCTCCATCATGTCTCCCCCCACCCCATCATGTCCATCTGTCTCCCCATCATGCCCCCATCTGTATCTCCCCACCCCCATCATGCCCCCATCTGTGTCTCCCCCATGTGCCCCCACCCCCATCTGTGTCTCCTGTCTGTGTTGCCCCATCTGTCTCCCTCATGTGCCCCCACCCCTCATCATGTGTCACCCCCACCCACCACCCAACATATCCCCATGTCTGGGGCACGGTGGGGGGATGTGGGGCCCCCACTTCACCCCACTGTGCCCCCCACCCCACTCCCCCGTCCCCCCAGCCCAGCCCACCCTACCTACCTGCTCGCGCTGCAGCAGGAACACGTGTGGCGGCCGCTGGGAGCGAGTGAGCGAGGTCTAAGAGACACCGCCGATCCGCAAATTCCGCGCCTGGCCTGACGCAGCTGCAGTGGAGCCTAGAGGGGCGGTTTTGAGCCATCCCTCTAGCAATTGAAATAGCTTGGGCTACGGGTTCCATTAGAACCCATTGCCCAAGCTGGCCACGCCCGCCCCCCAAAGCTGCGCATGCAGCTTTTCCGTAGGTTGGCGGCAGTGCCGACCTACAGAAAAGCCTCTCCCGCGTCTCTTCAGCGCATGCGCGCCAGCCTGGGCAGGAAAATCTCCCCGGCTGGCGCGCATGCACTGAAGAGACGCCGGGATTCGAAAGCCCCCAGCGCCGGCCCAGCACCATTCTCAATGAGCATGGGCCCCCGGCCCCGGCCCCAGTGCATCCGGAATGGTGCTGGGCTGGCACTGGGGACCCGCACGCATCCAGAATCATGCTGAGCTGGCGCTGGGGACCGCGCGCATCCGGAATGGTGCTGAGCGCCGGTGCTTTGGCGCTGGGGGGCTGCTGTAGGTCAATGCCCCCAGTGCCAAAGCGAGGGGCCGCCACTGTGGTGATGGAACTTTTTTGTGTAACGTGATCTGAGGGTGGGTAGGGTTTGTTGGGCAGGGAGCTAGCGGGTATGGCAGGGTGTCTTTGTGATGTGCTTAGTTGGAGTTTGGATATTTTTGTTTTATTAAGAGTGTTTATTTGGTCTGGTTATTGTATTATTAGGCTCCCTCTTGTGAGAGCAGGGGAGGGGGTAGAGTGGGGTGAGAGCAGTGGGTTACCCTCTCTGGGATGGGCCCCACCTGTGAGAGGAGGGGGGTAGGGATGGTTTTTATCTCCGGTGAGAGGGGGGGACGGGTTAGATCTAGGCTGGGGATATAGATCCCGAAGCCCCTATAAGATCCTGAGGGACCATTTAGGGAGCCAAGGTTGCTGCTACCCCACAGGGGAAGGGACTCTGCCCGGTGTGTGTGTGTGCAGGTTCCTGAGCACGTTGTTGCCGGTTCTGGTCCTTTCCTGGGTTCCCCCTGGTACCTGTCCCTCCTCCGTCCCTCCCTGTTACCCCTTCCGTCCCCGACACCTCACAGTATCACCAGCAATATATGTACCATCCTAGTCAGGGCCCTGTGGATCAGTTGGTAGCGGAGATGAAGGATCTGGCTCGGAGCGTGCAGACCCTCGCAACAGGAGAAGGAAGGAACCCCTCCCCTGAGCCCACCTCCAGTGGTTGACGTGGGTGCAGGGGCGGTCCTACCCCGAGAACCCAAGGGGCCCACGAAAACATTTTCTGGGGACCGACGGTAGTTCCGGAGCTTTCTTGCACTCTGCAACTTGACCATTAAGGTACAGGCGAAGACACATCCGACTGACGAATTAAAGGTGGCCTTTGTTATTGGATTACTGGAGGGGGTAGCCTTGTCTTGGGCCACACCCCTTCTCACGGGGAAGAGTCCCCTTTTGACTGATTATGCAGGCTTCATACGGGAGTTTACCTTTCTGTCTGACTACCCGCACAAGGTGAAGGATGCAGAAAGCGCTATCATGACCCTAAGACAAGGGAAGGGGCCCTTACTTGCGTACCTTACTAAGTTTCAGCAGTTAGCAGTGGATGTAAACTGGCCTGATAATGTCTTACGTGTAATGTTCAGGAGGGGACTTACTGATGATGAAATCGCAATCCAAAACTCTGCCGCCAAGGTCATTCACTCTGCCCGTCGCTTCGAACATGGGCAATCTCTCCTCTCGTCACTGGCTCCCCCTTCCTGAACGTATCCTGTTTAAACTCCTGCTATTCATGTTCAAAACACTCCACAACCAAGCTCCCCCTTACCTCGGACCTAATCTCCCTACGCACTCCTGCACGTGCTCTCCGCTCTTCCTCTGTCCCCTCCCTCACTCTCCCTCGTTTCTCCTGCTCACTCAACCGCCTTAAACCCTTCTCCCTCGCTGCCTCCCATGCCTGGAACTCTCGCCTTGCCCCCTCCCTCCGCTCCTTCAAATCCCTCCTCAAGACCCACTTTTTCCTCGCTGCCTTTCCCAATGCCTGCTAGTCGTTCCCATATATCTACTGTCTGTCCTCCTCTGCAGACTGCTGCAACCAACCTGATTGTAACCAAGCCAAGCACACGCACCTGAGACTTCGCATCCACCTGAATGTTTGTTTGTCTTCTCCCCTGTCTCTCCCACTGTCCCCTCTCCCTGTCTCCCCCTCCTTGTCTTTTAGATTGTAAGCCACAGGCAGGGACCACGTCTATTTCTATGTTCTGTACAGCACCAGGTCACACTACTGGCGCTATATAAATGTTTATAATAATAATAATAATAATAAAGACCAGCTCTCCTATACCACGATGCCAGAAACCTGGGGGGCGCTGGTCACGCTGGTTTTACAAATCGACGAGCGCCTTGGCGAAAGAAAACGGGAACGGCGCCTGGAATTGCTTCGTCCTCCTGTGAGTAGAACTACCCCTGTCATGCCCTATAGAGCAGAATCCCCTAAAGGAGAGGAGGTAGAACCCATGCAACTGGGGGCCTCTTGCGGGCCCTTGTCAGCAGCAGAGCGAGAACAGCAGCGGGTATCTTGCCTGTGTTTTTATTGCGGGGAGCCCTCGCATTTCGCCCACAATTGTCCTTCGCTCCCGAGATCACGGAAGGAGCCGGGAAATGCCAGGCCCCGGGAAGTATAGGGGGCTTCCCAGGAGAAGCGGTGAGTCCCCTGCCCTTACCACCGATAGTGTTGTCTACTACCCCTGTACTTGCCTCACAGCTGAAAATTCCTCTCGCCATAGAGAGAGACGCCACACGCAGCGTCATCCAGTGGGCGTTGATCAATTTGGGGGCTTCAAGTAATTTTATGGATTATGGCTTCCTGCGACGCCACGCCATCCCAAGCCCGTGTAAAAACCCTCCTGAACCAGCCCATTGCATAGATGGGTTCCCTTTGATTTCTGGGCCGATAAACAGGCAATCCCCCAGACTCCGCATCACTATGGGGAAGCACATCGAACAATTACAATTTGATCTGGTCTGTACCCCTCTCTTCCCTTTGGTGTTGGGCATGCCCTGGTTACGGCTACATAATCTGGCAATCAATTGGTCCCTAAGAACTGTGACCTTCCCTTCTGACTATTGTACCACACATTGTAGCCTGGGTCAACAGAAACAGCTGTTAACCACTACCGGGCAGGAGGCGGCTGTTCTACCCCCTTATAGACCCTATGATTGTCCCATTGATTTGATTCCTGGAATGGACCCCCCGTATGGATGAATTTATGCCCTGTCTGGACCAGGACTGCAAACGCTAAAGGAATATATTGAGAACAATTTATGGAAGGGGTTTATCTGCCATTCTTCTTCCCCTGCCGGGGCACCCCTCTTTTTTGTGCCCAAGAGAGATGGGGGGTTACGCCCTTGCATTGACTATTGAGGTCTCAATGCCATCACCATTAAAAATAGGTACCCCCTTCCCCTTATTCCCAAGCTGCTTGACCGGCTTCAGGGAGCTACTATTTTTACAAAACTCGACCTCTGCGGAGCATATAATTTGCTGCGAATACACCAGGGAGATGAATGGAAAACCGTTTTCCGTACCATGTATGGTCACTTTGAATACCAAGTGATGCCGTCTGGCTTGGCCAATGCTCCCGCTACCTTCCAGCATCTTATTAATGACGTGTTTCGGGACCTTTTGGATGTGTTTGTCATAGCCTACTTAGACGACATCTTAGTATATTCCACCACAGAAGAACAACAACAGTATATTCCACCACAGAAGAACAACACATACAACATGTGAGTACGGTATTTGAGCGGCTACACCAAAATCATCTGTACGGAAAACTGGAGAAATGTGTCTTTCACTTACACTCTATAGAGTTCCTGGGGTTCATCATTACCCCACAAGGGGTAGAGATGGATACAAAAAAGTCCGAAGTTATCTCGACCTGGATTGCCCCACCATCTGTGAAGGCGTTGCAACAATTTCTTGGCACCACAAATTATTACAGACAATATATTCCTAATTATGCCCGGTTGACGGAACCACTAACCCATTTACTAAAGAAAGGGATTCCGTACGACTGGACAGAGCAACAGCAGACATCTTTCGAGGCTCTTAAATGAACTTTCACTTGTGCTCCTATTCTGCAGTATCCTGATTTCGAAGACTGTTTACGGTGGAGACCGATGCTTCTAGTATAGCATTGGGAGCAGTCTTACTCCAAGCAGGACCCGAAGGAAACCCTTTACTACCCTGCACCTTCTACTCATGGCAACTATCTAGCGCCGAAAAGAACTATACGTTCTTAGACTGCAAATTGTTGGCAATCAAGGCCGCGTTCGAAACATGGCAGCACTACCTCGAAGAAGTGAAATTTCCCATCACCATAATCATGGATCACACGAATTTAATGTACCTTCAATCAGTACGTATCTCCAATGCCAGTCATGGGCGTTGGGCCTTGTTCTTCACACGCTTCAGCTTCAAGATTCAATACCGCCCAGGGTGGCATAACCTATTAGCAGATGCACTTTCATGTTGCATGGAAGTAGGGGATCCTCCCAGCCATAGAGGAAATCTCCTCTTGGAGAAGAAAACATTCGCAGCAACCTCCTCCTCCTCCGTGTCCCTTTCGCAATTACAGACCGATTCAAGACATGACACAAACTTAAGTCAGAACTCTTCGTATCAGCTGAAGCAGGGGTTATATTATCACCAGGGGAATATTGTAGTGCCTCAGAAGGCTCGTCGGCCCGTATTATAGAGTCATCATGATGCACCCATGGCGGGGCATCCAGGAGAAAAGCGAACCCTTGACCTCGTACAATGACACTTCTGGTGGCCATCTATGAAGCAAGACATCAAGCATTATATGCAAGCGTGTAGTACCTGTGCTAGGACTAAGGTGCCCCGACAACGACCCCAGGGGCTGCTGCAGCTGCCCCCCAAGTCACAAGGACCATGGCAGCGGATAGGGATGGATTTCATGGTGGAATTACCATCATCCCAGCAGCATGATACCATCCTTGTAGTCATGGATCATTTCTTCAACCTAGCACATTTCATTCAATGTCAAGGTCTTCTGTCAGCAGCCAAGACTGCCCACCTTTTCCTGCATAATATCGTCAAGGTACATGGGTTACCCATGGAAATCGTATCCGACCGAGGAACTCAATTTATCTCCTGTCTATGGAAAACATTGTTGTCTACCTTCCAAATAAACCATAGTCTGATTACCGCATACCACCCCCAGACGAAAGGGTAGGTAGAATGAACCAACCAAATGGTGGAGCAGCATCTTTGCTGTTATGTAGACTATTTACAGGACGACTGGTTCAATCTCCTGCCCATTGCCAAGTTTGTGTACAGTAACACACTAAACGCGTCTATCGGATCCTCGCCCTTTTTTGTGACATATGGGCATCATCCTCGGCTGGCCCTTTTGGACTTGACTCCTTTTTCTGTTCCTGCAGCGGGTGCCTTAATACAGCAGATCCGCACAGCTCAGGCACATGCTATGGCCATGCTTCTTCGTGCACAACAACGCTATAAGGAGTAAGCAGACAACCATCGACGAGATGTACTGTAATTCCAGCCTGGAGTCCTCGTGTGAGTCGATCAGCGACATTATTCCTCTTTGCGACCTTCTGCTAAGTTGGATTACAGGTATATGGGTCCCTTCCCCATTGCCTGACGCATCAAAACGTCATGTATGCTGTTACACTATCGCATCCACCCGTTATTCCACGTTTCCTTGTTGAAGGGTGCCTTTCAATCCCCCACCTCCGGGCCACCGGTCGTGGACCCACCATTAGTTCCTAGTGAGACTGAATATGATGTCCAGGACATTCTCAATTCCCGCTTTCGATGAGGGCGTTTGTATTATTTGATCGAGTGGAAAGGCTATGGCCCATCTGAGTGGTCCTGCCAACAGGCTTCCGATGTCCATGCCCCTGCGCTCGTGCGCAGGTTCCACCAACACTACCCCATGAGACCTACTCCAGCCTCCTGGCATCGGCCGTGGGGGCTGTATGCTGTCAGGCCCTGGGGATGGGGGTTGAAGGCTAGGGGGAGGGGTTTCCTCGGATCCCCGGCAGGGTCCCGGCAGGGGCGAAAACCGGTGGTGGCTTCCGGGAACTCACCCAGTGCTGCAGTCGCGCAGCTGGCATCCTCGCCATCTGCATCAGCACTGTCAGGACCGGCCCCAGGCATGTGCAACATGTGCAGCCGCACATGGCCCCGTGGGAGCCGGGAGCCCCGCTCCTGGAGCCTGGTCTGTTGCACTGCCAGCGCACGTTGCCACGCCTGAATTCAAATTCAGGCTGGCCTGGCCCCACTGCAGGAGCTGCTGGCTAAGCTGAATCAACTGTAGCCCCACAGTGCTGCGGGGGGTGGGGATGGGAGAAAGTCCCTTCCCATGCACCACCACCCCCCGACGGCAGCAAAATCGGGAGCCAGCGTCCTGCTTTTGGAGCTGCTAGCCCTAGCGGAATCAGGTGAGCTGAGCTCAGCTGTAGCCCCGCAAGGGGGGAGAGTCTCCCCTCTCCCGCCCCCTGTCCCATCCCGCCCCTCCCCTGCCTCACCACTTGCAGTGGCTACGCTGCAGGGCCCCACACACAGACAGCAAAATTGGGAGGCACCCACCTCCTCCAAACGCCAGGGACAGGAAGCTTCTGAGCGGGGCGCAGATTGTGAGAATGTTCTGAACCATCTCGAAGAACCTTGTTCACAAGGTAGCAACCTTCTGTTCTTCTTCGAGTGGCCCCTCCCATTCTCACAAGTGGGAGAGTACCAAGCCTAGATCAAGGAGGTGGGGGAATTTTCTTATAGAATAAAAACAACATACCTCTGTAAGCAAAAAAGTGTGTAAGTTTATTCTGTTAACTTAGTTAAAAAATTCCTCTTTTTTTTTTTTAAAACGACAAAACCGTTGTAAGTAAAATAGATTATTAAGTCTTAATTACAGAATTCAATATAGATACTCCCAGAGAGGTGTCAGATTCAGAACCAAGATGTAAAGCATAATGCTTAGTGAATGTATGCGGGGAACTCCAGGTCGCAGCCCTGCAGATCTCGAGAGCAGAGATGTTGCAAAATGCTGCTGTAGAAGCACCCAGACCTCTGAGTGAATGAACCTTTAAATAAGGCGAGGGTGGACTTCCTACCTGCTCAAAGGCAAAGGAGATCACATGCACTAACCATTTTGAGATAGTTTGGGATGAAACTTTTTGCCCTAACTTGGGAATGGAAGGGGAGAGGAGCAAATTGTCAGTCCGTCTGCAATGCTGGGTCTTGTTTAAATAGAGCAGGACCGCTCTCTTAACATCCAAAGTGTGAAATCTGGCTAAGATTTCTGACTCATGGGGTGGAGGGAGGAATACTGGGAGGACAATTTTTTGTGCCATATGAAATCTGGACACCGTTTTAGGGATAAATGACGGATGGAGAGAGATCTCTATCCTGTCTGGGAAGACTGAGAAGTAAGGCTCCTTGATAGATATAGCGGCGAGTTCACTCACCCGCCTAAGGGACGTGATGGCAACCAAAAAGGCAGTCTTCAGAGACCAGTGGAACAGGTCAGATTGTTCTGCAGGTTCGAAAGGGTGTTTTGTCAGTTGATCTAGAACAAGGTTCAGATCCCACTGAGAAACGGGGTGTTTGTGAGGGGGAAACAAATTAATTAGTCCCTTAAGAAACTTTTTTACCAGAGGGTGACCAAAAAGGGATTGGGAATTTGGGAGGGCAACACGCTGGGCTATTGCTGAGAGATGCACTCTTATAGAAGAGTGCGCAAGGCCCTTCTCAGCCAGGTCCAACAAGTATTGAAGGACTAGTGGCACGGTTACCTGATCTACTGAGATGGATCTCCCAGATAACCAATAGGAGAATCTCCTCCATTTGGAATCATATGATCTTTTAGTAGATTGTTTCAAATCACTATCCAGCACCAGATTTAATTTAAGAACAATTTGGGATGGACAATTTAAGAACCCACCTGAAGCAGGGTCAATGGTATGCAGTTATTGATCTAAAAGATGCTTATTTTCATGTTAGATTGCATACCTCCTGTAGAAGATTCTTCCGTTTCACCCATGACTCCATGCATTTTCAGTTTTGTTCATTACCATTTGGACTCTCCTCGACCCCTAGGGTCTTTACTAAGGTTAAGGCCCCAGTCATAGCTTTCCTTTGTAAGCAGGGCATTGCCATTTCCCCCTACCTAAATGACTGGTTACTGGTTGCTAATACCCCAGACACCTTAAATTAAAGTTGAGAACACCACCTTGTTTTTAATACTTTGAGACTCAAGCGTGTCCCACTACAGTCTTCAAGCTATTTTCTGGGCTCCCTCTCAGTTTCAACCTGCTCGGCAGTTAGTTAAGTGAGCCAAGGCCTTTTTTAATGGCCATACCGCTGGCTAGAACTGATAACGTGTGAAAACCACAGCTGACCAATTCCAGAATTTCTTGGAGCATTCCATGTATCAATGGGCAGAACCATATTGACACTGGGAGAAACCAGAGCGGAATTTCATACTAACAGAGCCGTTTAAACGGAGGAGAGCAAAGGACAGGAGTGTCATTCCTAGGAGTGTCCAGCAGGGGCAAAGGCATATTTGATTGGAGGCTGGCAGATGGAGCGAGAAGCTTTGCTGAGCTTTTGGGGTTGGGCGGTTGTCTGAATGAATGGTGTTCGCGCAGGCTATTAATGTGATTTACATGGCGTTTACTTTTCTGGCTAATTTGCATGCCCCAATTCTATTGGTTGTATTGAGTTAGTGGTGGTGGTGGTTATGGGGATGGTTGTGCACACATTTCAGCTCTGGTCACAGTCCCAAGCGATATGTGACTTGCGTTTCTTTGTCACGGTCTGAGGTCACAGATTTATATGAAGGTCTCAGAATAGGCAGAATTTTGAGAAGCAGTATCCAAACATTTTTGGGTTTAATTGGATGTCATTTAAAAAAAAAAAGAAGAAGAAGACATTGTTTTGCAGAATGAGAGACTGAGATACAGAGGAGAGTTGAAGACCTCTCTTTCCTTGGCCAACTAGAAAGAGGACACAGGCTCTGATTCAGCAGAGCACATAAGCATGATCTAAACTATACACCCGTCAGTCATCTTCAGTGATTCAGCATTCTTTCAAACGTCACATAATCCATGTAGTGAATCATCATGTGGCACGTTCATGATGTCATCCTCTGAATAGCTCTGTTTATACACATGCTGCCAGACAGCCCCTCAGAAAGAGGCGTTGCTTAGGCCTGAAGCGACAGGTCCAGTTTCCCACAAATTTGTCATCAACTGCCCATCTGTTGCCATTTCCCCGGCACGGCATCCCCAGTCAAGTCTGATACAATCAATGTGTTGTCTATAAAGACTTGTAAACTTGAATGTCAAGACCAGGGTTTGGTTATTCCTGCTTGTATCCTCCAGTTGTGAGCAGAGACCTTAGAGTCTCTTCTGCGTACTTTTGGTGGCTTGGGGACAATCATGTACATGCTATTTGATTCTTTGTTTGCCTGACCAATGGCGGAAGCTAAGTCGTAATAAACTATTCATTCATTCATCATGTACATGCGCCACCTGTATTTTAAAATAAAATTGAGTTGACATTCAAGTTTACAAGTCTTTATAGACAATACATTGATTCTATACCCCTGAAGAAGGGTGGTTGCACACCCGAAACACGCTGGGTTTATTGTTTTAGATGTATCATACACTTTGTTATATGGTTTTATTATATTTCTATTTTTTTTTGTATCTAATGTCATTCCAGTAAATATTACCTTTGATTTATACATCATTTTGTGCTGTTTTTATAGTAGCCAGTTGGTTTGTTGTTGGGTTCATAATGAGTCAAGACCGGTCAATTTGTCAAAATTATATTATGACACCACAGATCTAGGCCCTTGCAAGACCAACGCTTTGACTCAAAGATTCTTCATGGCAAGATAGTCCCTCGGTGTCTTTAGACATAATGTCAACGGGTGTCGGAAGGTGTGTTTTGACCTTGATATGAACACTGGTTTGGCCCTGTGTTCACCACATGGCGCTGCTTAGACACACTGCCCAACTTGGGGCAAATCAGCATTTTCTTACCACCCGATCTCAGCCCGCAAGCGCTGCTGCCTCGTTCCCCGTGTTGTACCTGCTAACACGCTACACAATATCATTAGACACAATTTTGGCCACGTGTTCAGCCGGAACCCGCAAATTGTCCTTGTGATGCAATGGTGTTCACACTGCGTGTTCAGCGGGTGGCCAAATGAGTGTTGGGATTGTTATGGTGTTTACAAACAACAGCCAAACACGTGCTTAGGGGTTTTGACACCTGATCTTTGTTATGTCGAAAGACACCCCAAGTTACATTTGTGTATGGTGTCTAGTGCAATGAGTCTCGGATTTGGATCCATGGATGTTACCGCGCTGGTAACACCTCCCCCCATCCCCCCCCCCCAGTTTACACGCAGTGAAAGCTGCCAGATTTCCTACACGGTTTTAATAATTTTAATGATATTAAAACAATACGTGCACACACACAAAATCTTCAAAATTCACACCTGAGTTATACAAATAAGTTCTCTCCAGGAGAGAAGAATGGGCCAAAAGAATGGATTAGCTATTTACAATTTGAGGGGGTGGGGGGAAGGAGTTCACACACACAGTAAATAGAGAGGTCATTTGGTAACTGATAAAGCCCAATGGACAGAAGCAAAATAACATGAGGTTTATGGCTACTGCATCCTCAGAGGCTGGATGGGAGCATTGGGGGTGGGCTGAAGTGAAGGAGCACTGATAAGGGCTCAGTCTGTGCAAAAAAATTAAAAATAACAACAGCAACTTGATTTTTTTAAAGGAGCAATTCGGTTCTGAAAGGAAGAAGGAAGGGAGAATTTTTCAGCCAGAGACTCCAACTAGTTCGATGGTGGAAAACGAAGCACTTTGAGCCGGGATGCCAATAGGAGGATAATGGGTGCAAAACATGGTGAAATGGGCTTAGTTGGCTCAGAGGTTTCTGGAAGGCTCGTGTGATCCAATATGGAACCATAGACTCTCCTTGTGAGAAACCCTGAAATGAGCTGAATGGAGGGTGTGGGTGGGGAGGAACCCTACTACATTAACCATTGCCAAGCAACACAGGGTAGATCATTTTCAGGCACCCCCTACACCGAGTATCTGTTGCTAAGGGCTAAAGCAAAAATGTCTCTCTCTTTCTCTTTTTTTTTTGGCTAACAACTGAAAGGCACTGGATTTTGCTGCGTGGTGCTGGGAACTCTCCTGGCTTTGTCACAGTTTGAGTCTCTTAAGAGTTCTGCTGCCTTGGACTCCAGTAAAGCTTAGCCCTTCATTCCATCGCGTTCTGACGGCACTGTCAGTCTCAACCTTGCTCCCAGTCACCGTTCCCAGAAAAGTCGGTCCATAGCAAGAAGTCAAGGCTACCTTTGTACATGATGGAGCAAGAAAGGGGAAGCTTGATGTTTCTGGAAGAATGCAGCCTCAATGGAGGTAGGTGGGTTGGTTCCATCGGTACCAAGATCTGCTTGGAGCAAAGAAAAGGAGACAAAATGTCACTTTGAATCTCCCCTTCCCCAGCAGTGCAAGATAACTGTGAACATAAAAAGATGAGAAGTGCCCTACTGGGACAGACCAAAGGTCCATCCAGCTCAGCATTCTGTCTCTGGCAGTGGCTGCCTTTGGTTGCTTAGGAGAAGTATCCAAAAGGTCATGATGGAGTGAGCCATCCATTTCCTGCTGTTCACTCCCAGCCCCTGAGAGTCTGAAGTTGTGTTTCCCCAACTTACTTGTAGGGATGGGCGAACGCGATTCGGCAGTTCAGAGTTTGGCCCAAACTCGGCCTGTTCGGACGACCGAACTCGAACCCGAACCCGAACATGAACACGAACACACCAAACAAACCGAACACCGAACGGCAAAATGGCCGAACAGTTCGGTCAGTTCGGATCACGTTCGGATGAGTTCGGGTGGCAAAAAAAGGTTCACTGGAAAGTCAAACATGACAGGGAGGTGTCAGTCACTGAGGAGCAGACTTCCAGGCACCAGGGGTGGAGAGGCTTGCAAGAAACGAAACTAATTATCTGCCTCCCCGCTTCCCAACACCTTCTGAGCTAGTCACTGTTCCTGAACAGCAG
>QEPC01009472.1:8151231-8167891 GCA_003113815.1 Sphenodon punctatus | reverse complement strand
GAGAGGAAGGATGAGGGGGGAAGATAAGGAGTTCAGTTTTAGCCATGTTGAGTTTGAGTTGACGTTGAGACATCCAGGTAGAGATGTCAGAGAGACAGTTGATGAGACGAGCTTGAACAGAGGGAGAGAGAGAGGGAGTAGAGAGATAGAGTTGAGTGTCATCAGCATAGAGGTGGTATTGGAAGCCATGGGAGGCAATGAGTTTGCCTAAGGAAGATACCACTTCCATGTGCCTATTATTCCCGGCAACTGTCCCCGGCTGAGAAAAACAACACCATATTTGACCGAGAGCTGTTAGCGATCAAGGTCGCTTTTGAAAACTGGCGGCATTATTTGGAAGGGGCCCCCCATCCTATTACTGTAACTACAGATCCTGCCCAGATTGTCAACCCACGAAATGCCCGCTAGGCGCGTTTTTTGGCCCGCTTCACATTCATGATACAATATCGTCCTTGTTAACAAGGTCATCTTCCCTAGTATAATTAGGGTCTTCTGTAGGTGGTAGTTCTTGTGCGGAGGCGTGGCGTAACTGGTCAAGAGAAGGAATAGTGGTGGGAAACATCAGATGAGCCAAAATAGGGCCTCAGGGGCGCACCTCTGTCTCCTTTCCTTCATGATACCGGGAGAGGTCGTCCGCCAGGAGATTATTCTTTCCTGGATGATATTGTATCATGAATGTGAAGCGGGCAAAAAAAAGTGCCCAGCGGGCATGTCGTGGGTCGGCAATCTGGGCAGTTTGTAAAAAGGTCAGGTTCGTATGGTCTGTAGTTACAGTGATAGGATGGGGGGCCCCTTCCAAATAATGCCGCCAGGTTTCAAAAGTGACCTTAACTGTCTTGGGAGGTGTTATTGTGGATCATTTCATGAAACTAGCTCACTTCGTCACATGTAAAGGCCTCCCGACTGCCCAACGCCAGACCTCCTATTTGTACGACATGTAGTAAAGCTTCATGGATGGCCAACAGAGTTCATAAGTGATCGCGGAACACAGTTTGTGTCTCACTTCTGGACAGCTCTCTTTAAGGCTCTCCAAGTCAAGCTGAAACCAACGAATGCGTATCACCCCCAAGTTAATGGGCATGTGGAACGAGTGAATCAGAACCTTGAACAATATTTACGATGTTATATTAGCTACCTTCAAGATGATTGGTATTCTTGGTTGCCCATGGCTGAGTTTGCCTACAATAATGCCCCGAATGCTTCCCTCAGAAATTCCCCCTTCTACATCACTTACGGCTACCATCCTCAAATGACCTTTCTGATTCTTCCGTCAATTACGGTGCCAGCAGCAGGAGCCCTGGCCCAGCAACTACAAGTGCATGCTCTTGCTAAGACAACATTGGAAAAGGCCCAGCAGCAATATAAACTATATGCCAATCGCCACCAGCGACTGGCTCCGCAGTTCCAGCCTGGGGACCTGGTATGGGTAGATCACCAACACTACCCCTCGAAGCGACCGTCTACCAAATTCGACCACAAGTATATCGGGCCATTCCCTATTCTCCGACAAGTGAACGAGGTCACCTACACCTTACAGCTGCCCCCTTGGCTTCGTATTCATCCGACTTGCCACGTTTCCCTCCTCAAGCTGGCAACTGTACCCCTAGCTCCTGAGCCCCCTGAGAATGCCCCCGACACTGACATATTGCCGATGGGCCCTGACTACGAAGTCCTTGCCATTCTGGATGCCAAAATATGTTGGGGATGCTTGCAGTACCTTATTGACTGGCAGGGATACAGCCCCGACGAGCGCTCCTGGGAACCTGCAACCAATGTCCACGCCCCTCGGCTCCTCCGCCTCTTTCATCAACAGCACCCCGGCAAACCAGGCCCTGCCCAATACCGGGGGGGGGGGTACTGTCAACTGCCGCGGTCGCTCCTCAGCACGATGGCTATGTCCATCGCGCAGGGGCTCCACCCCCCGCATTCTAGGAACCAATGAGGAGCAGGATCTAGCGCCGCCACCCACCTCAGCTCGTCCCGATGGCAGCCCCGGCGCGGCAGATCAACCCGGGCCCTCCCATGATGCAACAGGGCCCCGCCCACCACTGCGCCGCTCCGCGTGCCTTCAGGCATGCACAGGGGGCGGGGCATGTACTTCAATTGCCGGCGCTGCAGAACACTCAGCGCCGGTGAACAGAGCTACTGGGTGCCTGCAGAGACTGGCCCCCTTGAACGCTAAGTGTCTTGGATTTTGCCTGCCTTTGTGTTCCTGAATTGTCTGTTGTTTCCCCCACCCCTCTCCATTCCTCCGTGTCCCTTGCTGTTGTGTTTCCCCTTTTTTCCCCCGCGGTGGTTGCTGTGGGTTGAGTGTGGTTCCTCTGTGTGATTGCTGTATGAGTGTTAACCTGTTCCCATCCCCCCTATTGAGTGGTTGGGTGCCTGGGTGAGCTCGCACGTTTCTCCCCCTCCCCCTCCTGGGACCGTGCCTTCCTTCCCGTGCAGTGTGAACGCCTTGTGGTCCCCTCCCTTGTGCCTGGGCCCCTAACCCCTCGAAACCCAGCACCTTCCCCCACCGACCTCCCGCTCCCCTGTCGTCTGAAATTCTTGGTGGGGTGGTGGTGGTTGAGAATCCCACCCCCCCTTGTTACAGCTTTGCGCCCTATGATGCTAGGGGCCTGAATTCCTGGTGCAAGAGCATGTGGAAAGGCCCACCTACAATCCTGACGGGTTTCCTTACCCCCGTTGTGTGAGCAGAGCCCCCCTCGCGTGGAAGCAGTGTGTGTGGGCAGCCTTCCTTTCCCCTTCTTCCCCCCTCCCACTGACATCTTCTGGCAACAAGCTCCACAAGTTAACCCCGCTGCTTATATCTGTAGCTGTATTTCCATCTGGAGTCAGCCAAGTGGCTCTTCCAAAAGGGGACTCTGACCTAACATAAACATCCCACTGATGCATCTAAACCCAGAATGATCTTCCCTAGGGTCTCAGCTTCACCTCTCCCCCTGCCCCCACATCTTGAACACAAGCAGGGAGTGGCCTACGGTCTTACCCAGAAGAGTTGAAACTGGATGAATTCACTGCTGCTTTGGCGTTCTGGGATGCGCTGGGGCTCCCGGCATGGAGCCCAGCGGTGGGCGATGAAGGCCGGCTGGAGTTGCCAGGCGAGCACGACGATGTTACTGTACAAGTGGAGAGACAAGAAGGCGGTTTATAATGTCTCTCTGGGCTTCCACGTTCATTCTGCATTCCTTTTCTTCCAAGGCAAAGTGCATTTAAGCCGACTCTGTGCTCTACTGGGCTGTGCCCCATCCGGCACAGCTTCCTCCCTGGAGTTACAATGGCAGCAATATGCACCATGGACATGATGCCAGAATCCTCTCCTCCTCCTACGAAAGTTGGTTCTCAAGCTTTCTGGACTCTGCCCCCTTCCTCTTCTCTGTCGCACTTGATGCTTCCCACAGCCCCTGGCTACAAACACCTTCCTGCACTAGTTAAACAAACCCAACATGCCCCTTTGACTCAACATTAAAAATGGCAGTGCATCACAGATTCAAACAGATGTCTTTGTCCTCCCCCCGCCCGTCCTTCCTGTCTCTCTCCGTGCCCCTTTTTCTGCCTCTCCGCAACCCTCCCCACTCCCTTAGTTCTGGGCTGGCCTTAGAATTTGGGGGCGAAGATAAAATATGGGGACCCTGGTAGCCCTGCCTCTATGGCCCCGCCCTCCTCAGGGGCACTCTCCGTGGGGCCCTACAAGTGGTCGTCTTTGGGGCCCTGCTGGGAGAGAGTGGAGGTTCTGCAGCCTGTCCTGGTGGAAACAGGGGCCGCAGTGGGGTGCGCAGGGGGGTTGCCCTGCAGCAAGGCTAACCCTGCCTCTGCTGCTGTCCTTGTAGCCGCCGTAACTCCCCTCCCTCACAGCAGCTGAGCTAGAGTGGCTGTCGCAATTAAAATGGCTTCCCCCGCTTCTGTAACAAAAATCCCGATTGGTGGCTGCACCCCCTGGTTAATATTTTCAGGTAAAAATGCGTGCCGTAGGGTTTTTAAACGATCATCTATCTGCATCCTCTCACGCCCTCTCCCCCTCAGGATACATTCTTCACCTCACTAGAAGTGACCACCCCCAGTCTGAGAATCACCATCACTTTAATTGTGTATGTGCAGGGGTGGGGGGGACTGGGCTTATTAGGGCTTAGCCACAGCAGTTCAATTTAAGCTGGGGGCTGGGAAATATTCTCAGTAGACCTGTGCTCCCCGAAGTGGGAAAGACTAAGGAAAAAAGGCCAATCTTGGCCATTTCAGGGTTGGAAAGAAAAAAAAAGCCAGAAAAAAACCTGGATGGTTGATTTAGCTTTCATTAATGACGTGCCTGCCCTTCCCCCTCCCCCCCCCATTTTATAGATGAAATCACAAAAAGTCCTTTTTATATTCAGCTGTAGAGAGGCAGGGTGGTCTAGTGGTTGGGTTACTAGCCAGAGACGAGTTCAGTTCCCTGCTCTGACATGTTCTGGGGCAGAAGACATGGCTTCCAGGGCAGCTGTGAGCTCTGGCTACTAAATCTGTAAATAAATAAATAATGGAGAATCAGTCTCCTAGGACACACCCTGATGTGCATGCAGAGGAATCGCTAGGTTGGAAGGGACCCTGGCGCAGAAGATGGAACGGCTACTCTCTCTTCCAGCAGCAGGGGGCGCAGGTGCACCAGACAGCAGGGGCCCCCCAGTGCCCCGGTCATTTATTCCAACTACACCCTGGAGTGTGTGTTCTTGGTGTAAAACCTTACCCCTCCAAGGCACCGAGCAAAGCAGAGGGATGCGCTAGGGTTGGCTTGAAATCAGCCCTTCCATTTTTTGTGGAACAGTCCCATACAAACGGAACGACAGTTGAAATTTCAAATTCCAAATCGATCAACGTTTTAATCTGAATTCTGATTGAATGATTTGTGCACGGGCAAAATGGCGCCGGACGGGCTCAGCTCATGCAACACGGCAGCAGCTGACACGGTGGTGCTGTTTGTGTACGGCTGCTGTCATGTTGCACGTGCACGATAGGGTCAAACATTTTATTTGTTGACTGGATTAGTTGGGAATGGAATTCGGGTTGGAAACCAAGTTTCAGGTGCACA
Source organism: Sphenodon punctatus (assembly GCA_003113815.1). Lineage (NCBI taxonomy): Eukaryota > Metazoa > Chordata > Lepidosauria > Sphenodontia > Sphenodontidae > Sphenodon > Sphenodon punctatus. The sequence continues at coordinate 8,162,832 of QEPC01009472.1, read as the reverse complement.
CGGAGACAAAAAATAAAGACAAAGCAATCATCGTGAGCTTGGTGGCCACTCTAGCCCAGGGACCTGGGGACTCCCCCTCCTGATTCATGAGTAAATCTTCCTAGCGAGGCTTACCTGCTCCCGGCATGGTGCTATGGAGGAGTGGGGTGACCGAGAGGGGCCCTAAGGAGCCTGAGGTAGAAACCTGGAAGAAATGAGAACCCAAGAATGACTCACTGATATTCAGGCGTTTATCAAATTGTTGAACCCGCTGTCCTGGGATATCGCTCTCTTAGCACAACCACAAGCCACTTCCTGCCAACACAGGACTCTCTTTGCACCTGGTCTCCATCCCAGATTTCTGATCCGAATACAGCGCCTGTTCCCACTAGTCTTATCCTAATGTAATTAAGGAGATGTATGGATTCAGAGTAGCACTGGGACACAAATCCACAGCCAATATCATAAGAACATAGTGGCTGCAATCCCAAACCCCTCCACGCAGGATCTGTGCAGATTCCACGCGGGATGCACAATGGGTGATTTCAGACGTTACGTGAACACGGTGAACCACGGTGAATACCCACCTGTGGTCACCGTGTCCCGTACGTCTGTTCGCGGCACGCCAGATGTTGGCCACGGTCAATCCCCACATGGGGTTCGTTTGAACCACGCTTCCCGGGCTAGCCGGGGGAAGGTCCCGGGAAGCGTGGTCAAACGGAGCCCGGGCCTTGACCAAGGAAAAGTCACGTCTGGCCGCATGCCACGGCCAGACGCGGCGGCCGCATTGGCCCCGCCGCCCACCCGTCTCCTCGGAGGGTGGGCGGCGGGGTGCGTGGAGGGGGTGGGGCCATGCGGCCGCACGTTGCGCCGCGCGGCCCCGGCCCCTCCCACTTTCCCCACCGGGATCCCCCCGGCACGTCTGTTGTGCCGTTACGGGGTGACCCTGGCGGGGAACGAAGCCGGTGGTCCCGGTACGGGGCCAACGGCCAGCGTCACGTCTGAAAATACCCAATGTCTCTGCTATGGACTTGTGCATGGTTTGCGCGGGCCAGGGGATCAGCCCCACTGCTATTTACTAGGTCAGACCAATTACCTCAGGGGAGTACGCAGCAAGTTACAAAGGAGTAATCCATTTCCTGCCATCCTCCCCCGGCTTCCGACAGCCGAGGGTTTTGTACCCCTGTCCGACCTGTAATGGGCCTGGCTTTCAAAAATTCACTCGGTAATTTCACCTGCATTGAATTGGGTTCGACCGAACGGATACAAACTGGTCTATGGTTCTGGCTTTGTTTCTCAAAACAAATATCTGATTTGGTTATTTCATTTCAGGTGTTTCAAATTGGCACTAGTAGCATGACTGAATACCTTGTTGCTAGGTGTGCAACAGTGCTGATAATGCCAAAATGAAATACCAAAATAAAATAACGGAACAAAGGTATATACGAATATTGCTCTGTCAGTGAATTACTGGATAGTCAGTGGACTATCAGAAATGCAAATAATATTTGCAAACGCAAAAATGGCTACTTGTTTCTGTTTTATTGCTCCACTAAATGCCGGGCACCGGCGTGGTCAAGCCCGGCGCACACAACAAATATGCTCCTCGCTAGGCCAGCGAGCCTTCCCCTGCCCCTCCCCCCAGCGTGGGAATGGAATACATACGTGGCCAGGCAAACTTGCTGCCGGTACTATCCCCACCATGATGGCCAGCCATGATGGCAGCTGCCCGTCATGGTGGCCCCCGATCCCTGGTGGGGCATGGGGCCGTTAATAGACACGCCTGCTGTGTTGGCCCACCTGGGTGGCCTTTGGCCCGAGCGGTGGGCCTGGAATCGTTCAGGGGAACCACATCTGCGCCAGCCGCCTACCTGGACCAGAGCATCAGCGGGCCCACATCTGGCTACCCTCAAACAGACGTGCTAGGGAGTCCCTGGCCGAGGCGGACCACAGAGGGCCCTCATTGTGTCTGTTTTCACCAATAATTAGATAGGTCCCTGCCCAAACAGGCTTACAATCTAGGCTGGGCAACGGAGACAAAAGGATGACTACATTCCCATTTGTACAGATGGGGAACCGAGACTGAAAGATAGTGACTTTCTCAAGGTTCATGCAGTGAGTTCATGGTGAAGACAGGATTTTAATAACAACAATAATAATAATGAATAATTTATAATTGTAATAAGACTTAATTAATTGGTAGTTTTATTTATACAGCCTCCCTTCATGGCTCTCAGAGCACTATACGTTTAAAATATAATAAAACACTCTCTATAAAATTAATGGTAAACCATTTAAAAGGGGAAGTAAAAAGGAGGGGGGGATGGAAACACACGAAGGAGGAACCATCAGTGGATCCTCGAAAAACATCTGGAAAACAAACAAACTAAAAGTTTTCAGGTGCTTTTTCAAGGAGAGGAGGGAGGAACTAAGGAGCGCCAGGTACATTGCTTGTGCTATATAAATGCTTGTTAATAAAATAATAATAATAATAATAACAATAATAATAATAATAATTAATAAACGTGCAGATGGCGCACCGGCTACACACTCTGGGAGGGGGGACCCTGGTGGGGTCAGGTCGGGACACAGAATAAACATGTGCCCGACTGGGCCGGCCGGCGAGCCTTTCCCCGTCTCACCTCCAGTGGGGGAAGAAAACAAATGTACAGGCTGGTGGCCCCGCTCCCAACAAGCCTCCAGCGCCCTGCCCCTGCCATGATGGGCAGCCATGGCGGCCAATCATGGGCATGGCAGCCCCCGATCCCTGGCAGATGATGGGGTCTCAAAAAGATGCACTGACTCACTATGGCCTGCATTGGCCCACCTGGGCGGTCCTTGGCCCAGGCTGTGGGTCGAGGATCTTCCAGGGGACCACATCCAGGTCAGCCGCTGGGGCAGCAGCAGGCTCACATCTGGAGGCCCAGGCTGGGGCAGCAGCAGGCTCACATCTGGAGGCCCAGGCTGGGGCAGCAGCAGTCTCACATCTGGAGACCCAGAAATAGACGTGACGGTGAGTCTCTGGCCCAGGTGGGCCCCCATCATCTTTATTATTCATCACCTTAAGATGAACATCTGGAGGGAGCGAGGTCTACATGGAGGGGCCTGGCATAGTAAAGGCCTGCTTGCTGCGCTGACTTAAGGTGGGATGGTGAGATCCCCAAACAGCGGGTGGCATCTGAGCGCAAATAGCCAGTAGGCTGGGGTTCCAGGAGTAGGTTTCCAATATTTAATTAAGGCTGGATCAAAACAGCCCTTCCATTCTCATGGAAATCTTTCTGCATTTTTGGAACGGCAATCGAAACGGCATGGGTTAAATCCACAGCAAAACTGCAAGTGAAATTACATTTTGCCACCTAATGTGCACGCGCAAAATGGTGGCAGGCGTACGGCAGCCGAAATGCATGTACACATTAGGCGGCAGAATTTTTCGATCAATCCCGCGGAATGGGAATCAGAACGTATTCCGATTCACGTTTCGTCCTATCGAATGAAATGATCAGATTCCATTGCAAACGGAATCTTAGCCTTGTTTTGAACCCTGGTCTCCCTAGGTCCAAGTCTGGCACCCTAGCCCCACTAGGAAACACTTCCGTTAGAGAAGTTTGGTTAGACTGCCTACACTAGGCAGGATTCACCCAACACTCTAACCAGGGAATTGAAACGGTTAGGATGTTGGCAAAGAATGGACCTAACATTTCAAGAGGCCAGTGTCTGCGAGATCCATAGTCTCATGCTCATGGCTGGAGTGTTGGGCGATGAATCAGCCAATGCAGCCAAATTACAGCATGTGCCGCAAGCAGGGAGTCGGCATGCCCAGGGAACACCAGGACCCAAAATGACAGGAAGTGAATGAGTAAGTGACTCAGATAAATGGGCCACAGTGCAGGGGAAGATGAGAAACCTCCACAGCCGCCAGCCAATCAGACCTGGGAGGAAGAATCCCTCACTGATCCCTAGTATGGCAACCTGTCATTAGATCCTGAGCAGGTAGGACTGGGTGCAGGGAGGGATACCGTTCCTGCTAATTGTGCATTCAGAGAACATCCTTCCAGTGGGGCAGTGCTGGATCCAAGGCCCCCCCATGCAAAATGGTAGCATGGATCCCTTGCTAACATAGATCTCATGGGATGCCCCCCCCCTTCCCCCAAATCTCCTCCCTAGGCCAGAGTTCCCTGCATTTGAGGATCTGTGCATCTGTATTTTACACTAGTCTCATGGTCACATTGTCCTTAGTCATGGCCATTGGGAGCCCCTATGGGTCAGGATGCCTGGACCACACACTCTGCAGCAGCAGTTGGAAATTCAGAGCAGGGGGGTTGCGTGGAAGGGTTTTTTTTCCCTTGGAGGGGGTGGAAAGGGGTCTCCCTTTCATGCAGCATTCCCCGCGGCATGGGGAGCAGCAGAGCGGACTGCGTTTGGTGTCTGCATTGCAGGGTGAAGAGGGGCATGTGGGAGGGGGTTGGACTTGGGGAGCGAGGCTGGGGTCAGTGTCTGCCGGGGAGACAAGACGAAGGGAAAACAGGAGAAAAAGACCGAGGGAAACAAGACCAGAGAGGTGCCAAGACAGAGAGGGAATGTGTCAAGACAAGAATTGGGACTAAGAATTAGGGTTGGTGTGTCATTCCAACACGCTTTGGGGTGCTATCAGCAAGCCTTATAAGGACATTTTTAAATGGACGCTCATCCTGGGATTATTTCATTAGTCCTGGGATGACAAGTCCATCTAAATGTAGCATTCAGTGATTATCATCCCGGGATCCTGGAAAAACTCCACGATTATAAAACGCCCTTTTCATGGTTTTGTAAAATCCAGTTGTTAAACAACACCAGTATCAGGTCTATCTAAACGACTGTCCCAGGATAGGCAACTATCCCGGGATTATTACCACAGAGTGTTATGGCAAGAGCTGACATCCTCTCTATGCAGTTCTGCCTCTATGGTATTTAGTAACACATGACTGTGGGGCGATCGGATAAAAAAATCTCTCTCTCTCTCTCTCTCTGTATATGTCTGCTCTGCTATCTTCCAAGTTGCTTCTGTTCCCAGGCTGTGCTCTGTCCATTGATGAATCGATGGGATGAAAAGCACCCCGGGATTGATATTCATCCCAGATATTCTCAAACCAGGATAACGGCAATGTGCTGTTCATTTAATTATCATGGGATGGATTTCAATATGGGATAGAAATGTCCATGTAAACAGGTACCACTTGTAATCCCTGGATAACAAATCCGGGATTATTTTCTCCTAATCCCGGGATGAAGGGGCCGTGTAAAAACAGCCTATGTTGGTTGGCAGCTGACCAACCAGAAAACTGGGAGGTGTGACTGACAGATGATGGACAGGTGGTGGGCATGGCTAGGGCATGGCTAGGGCAGGGCAGGGAGGACTCTTGGGGGAATTGGCTGGGCCTACAGCAGGCTAAGGTGGTGGTGCAGGTGGGCTGACCAGTGCTGCGGTGACCCTGAGGGTGGGAGTTCAAGGCTGGAGCCTGACACCTGGTTTTTTTTGCCTGCTTTGTTGGGAGCCGGTTGGGCGTTGGCACCAAACCCAGTCTCCTGCTGCAGAAAACAACGTGCACTGGCGGATGATTCAGTAAAAGGTGTCCGTCCCCCCCCATTACCTGAATCAGTGCCCTGGGGGAAGCCATGCTATTGAAGTAACCATTGATTTTGATGAGCTATAAAAAACATAGGTAGCTGTGCCCAGTGTGGTTAGGGTATCATTCCCTGCACCTCAACCATTTGAGTAACTGCACAGTAAATGCCTGATCATCCTCTCACAGTTTCTGTCTCATCAATGCCTGCCTCTATTGCACCATGTCCCTGCCCTGTAAAAAGCAGCTGCCAATGGCTTCTGCTCTGGCGGAGGGTGCATGTCATGACTGGACAATGCAGTTCCTCTAGAGGAATTTAAGAAAGCGCTCAAGGCTCCCGGCAGTGAACTCAACATGCCAGAGATGATTACACACGGCTGCCTCCTTCCAGTTAACAGCACTGCACAGCAAACAGTAGCTGCCGGCAGCTGAACCTTGTCTGGAAGAGAAGGCTACCCTGGCGTGGGCATCTGAAAAGAATGGAACCATCCAGACAGGCAGTTCAGACCAGGATGTGTAAACCACCCAGAAAAAAGAAATCGGGGGTGATGCAGGGGGCAGCCTGATGGGGCTGCTGCCCCTTTAAGAGAGCATGGAGCCCACACCCACTCCTGGGCATATATGGAGAGGCAGAGTCTGAGGAGAGTCAGTCTGTGCCTGGCTGCAGACTGGAGAGGAGCTCTGCTGGAGAACCAGCAGGAGCCTTGACCAGGGTCCTGAACCCAGGCTGAGCTTCTGGAGAAGGCTGGATGCCCGGGCTGGGTGAGTCAGGCCCTCTGCCCTCTCCAGGGTGCTGACTGGCTAAAGAGAGACTGTATACAGTGTAGGCAGCCAGAGGATTGTGGTCTGACAGGGCTTAAGAGACTTATCCTATGATGGAGAGACTCATGTACTGTATGTAAATAAAGGACACTTTGAGCAAATCCCCTAATTGCGAGTGACTGAGCTGAATTCCCTGAAGAGTACATACGTCCAGGGGTCTAATCCTGGAGGAACTTACCCATGGGAACCGCACCCTGTTACAGGGACGCCCACATCTTAGATGGTGTGATGGGCAGGATGACGACCTCGCCCAATTGTGCATTACACGGAGCGGTGCCCAGACAATGGCCTTGGATCGTGGGACAACAGAGGAATCTAGTGGTCGCCTCATGTTCCATTTTGGAATAAGAGTATTTATTTATTTAAATTTATAAGCTATCCTTTCCATAATGGCTTAGGGCAACTTGCAATCTAAAAATCTGTAAACCATAGTTTTTTTAAAAAAAAACAACCAATTCCCTCCCCAGGAACCCTACCTCTAAAGTCCTTCTGAAAATCTCCCTAAGCCTTCCATTCCCTGCCCCGACACGCAACCTCCCAACCAGTCCCTAGCCCCGCCTGCCAGATGCCTTACCAAACAAACAGTTTACACTGCCTTTGGAAGACACTAGACTTGGACTCAGGTGAACCTCTGCAGGAAGTGAGAGTCATAGAAACTGGGGCAGCGGCCGAGAACATCTCCCTGTGCACCCCTGTATCATGGACAAAAGTAAAAGGTGGAACCTGTAGCAGGGCGCTCCTGGCTGAACACAAGGGCCACAATGGAAGATGGTAGAACAGGCGATCTTTCAGAATTGACTAATTGCCATCATCCCCTGCAAACTGCACCTCGCTGCTATGTCTGCTGCCCCATGGAGAGTGCATGGTATCCCCTAACGTCAGCAGGCCTCACCACTCAGGAGTTGTAGATGGGTGAATTTATGGGGGAGAGTATCGGGCAGCTAATCCGCTTCTCCTTCTGTTACTGGTTGTAATGGTGGTGTAATGGCTAAGTGTGCAGTACTTAGACCAGGAGATAGGAGGGGACCCTGGTTCTAGTCTCGTCTTAGCCAGAAACTCACTGGTTGACATTGGGCCAATCACAATATTCTGTCACCCTAACCTACCTCACAGGTTTGTTGTGAGGATTATGGAAGTTGTTAGTTCTACATAAAGCACTCTGAGTGCCATGGCAGGGGGGTGCTATATAAAAATTATTATTATTATTGTCATTTATCTTGCCCTTTCAGTGTTCAAAGAGTGTTACAATCTTTACGTAGTTCAACTCACCAGTCGGGAATTGTAGAGGGGTGATTTTATGGGGGAGAGCATCGGGCAGCTGATCCGCTTCTCCTTCTGTCGCCGGTTGCAAAACCAAACCCGAACCACCTCCTTTTCCATGGAGAGCTGCTCTGCGATCATGGAGATCTCCTCCGAACTGGGCTTGGGGTTCTGACGAGAGAAGGCAGGAGATTAATGAGGAACACACTACAGCGGAAGTGGCCCCAAAGCCTCAGTGGACTTTACTGCCTGAATGGAGAGAATTGGGCTTAGTGATAGAACGGGAAGGGGGCGATGTCTAGCATTATTTGAGAGACAGTGTGGTGTAATGGACAACTGTGCAGTACTTAAACTAGGAGATGGGGGGGGGCGGGACCCTGGTTCTAGTCTCACCTGAGCCAGAAAGTCACTGGTTGACCTTGGGCCAGACGCATTATTCTGTCACTCTAACCTACCTCACAGGTTTGTTGTGAGGATTAAAAAAGTTGTTAGTTCTACGTAAAGCACTCTCAGTGCCATGGCAGAGGGGTGCTCTATAAAGATTATTATATAGCACCTCCTCCCAGAGGAGGCTCGGTTGGCCCCCACCCTCTTGTCATTTTGACATTTGTGTAAGACCTGGCTGTTCCACCAGACTTTTGGTGAGGGGAGGTGGGTTTTTTTTTTTTATGTCTATGAGGTTTTTAATTGTGAATTGTTTTAATGTTTTGAGTTGTTCGCTGCCCTGAGCTGCCCTGTGGGCTGGACGGGCGGGATAGAAATCTTGTATAAATAAATAAATAAACAAACAAATAATTATTGTCATTTATCTTGCCCTTTCAGTGTTCAAAGAGTGTTACAATCTTTATGCAGTTCACCCTCACAACAAAACAGTGAGGGAGGTCATTTTTGTTCCCATTTTACAGACAGGGAACTGAGGCCAAGAACGAGTGACATGTCGAGGCCTAAGGCCACCCACCGAGTTCATAGTTGGGACATTTGAACCTTGTCCTTCCAAGTCCAACACCTTACCACTAAGCTATACTGGCTTTCAGTGCATTCACAAAAGGACAGGATCCTGAGAAAACACAGTCCACTCCCCTGTAAAGTCACGGGATGCCAGAAAGGCAAGGGCGTGGCTGGAACAGGGACAGGCGGGGTGGGGGAAGGGCCCATTCCAGTCTAACTACCCGTCTGTGGGATTTGCTGATTCAGGAAGCATCTTCTTGAAACAACGCTTGTCCCATGGGGAAGGCAGCCCAAGCTGCACTTCTCCCAGGATCTAAGTTTTGTGAGAAAGCCTCCTCAGCTTTGCTGAAGGGAAAAGGCAGCAATCTGGATTTTGTGGGTGAAAATAAACATGCAGGCAGGGGCAGCCCTGGTGGGGTCAGTTCGGGGCACAGATCAAAACGTATGCCAAACTGGGCCAGCCGGCGAGCCCTCCCCTGCCTCCTGGTGGGGGAACAGAACAAACGCACGGCCGGGCGACCCCGCCCATGGTGCCTGCCCCCCACCAGCGCCCCACCCCTGCCATGACGGGCTGCCATGGCTGCCGGTCAAGGCAGACCCCGATCCTTGGCAGCGGATGGGGCCACAAAAAGACATGTGGACCCACTATGGCCCATGTTGGCCTGCCCTTGGCCTGGGCTGTGGGTCTTGGATCTTCCAGGGGACCACATCTGGGCCAGCCACCTACCCGAGCTGAGGCAGCAGCAGGCCCACCTCTGGCACCCTGGAAATGGACATGATGGTGTGTTTCTGGCTGAGGTGGATCATAGCGGACCTCGTCATGTCTAATATCACCCAATGACCGGACAGAAGATCTCTAGATTTTCTTTCTCCAGCCACAGGCTCAGAAGTTTGATACAATCAGGTTTTAGCAGGGCTAAAAAAATTCCAATCTCTCTGTCTCTGATTCCCACCCCCCACCCCCCCCCGATTACGGGCTCTAAGGTAAGCTTTGGGCCCAACAGGAGGAATATTCCAAATGAGAGAGATGTAGCCCTAGGCCGCATGATAGGATGGTTCCCTCACGTCTTGAAATCGTTTCTCCAGCGTGGAACGAATATTGGTTTCGATGCTGGTGCGTTTCTTCCTCTTGCGTCCAAACATCTCAGTAGCCGATGGGTAGGAGCTGGGGGTCATGGAGGAGTCCAGAGGAGCAGATTCTGCAGGAAAAAAGGTTCAAGAGGATTTAGGAACCTGCTAATTTTTGGGGGGGGCGGGGCAGAAGAAGGGCACTTTGTGGTTTCCCAAGGGACCTCAAAGTTTCTTGAGGACCCCAACACACTTGCCGGAGACTGCCGTAGCCTGGCGCACGCTCATTGCCTTTGGCCCCTGCTGGTCTTTCAGCCATCTCTGGCATGGCTGTGGGGATGATTTTAACACATGCTCAGGCTGGGGTGGGGGTGGGGGCTGCAATCACAGCCATTCACTGTCTCCTCCCACTTTGCCGGGAGATGGTGGAGGAGCATAGAATCGTACAGTTGGAAATGACCTCAGAGGCCAACTAGTTCAACCCCCTGCTCAGGGCAGCAAATCCACAGCTGCAGCCTCCCCCGACAGGTGGCCGTCCAGCCTCCAGTGAAGGAGAGCCCACCCCCGCCCCAGGCAGTGTCTGTTCCACTGTCGGACCGCTCTTACTGTCAGGAAGTTCTTCCTAATGTTTACCCAAATTCTGCTTCCTTGTCATTTGAGCCCATTATTTCTAGTCTTGTCTTCAGGGGCAAGAGAGAACAAGTCTTTGGCAGCCTCTCCGTGACGGCCCTTCAGGGAGTGGAAGACCGCCATCATGTCTCCCCCTTAGTCTTCCCTTCTCCAGGCTAAACATACCCAGCTCCTTCAACCTTTCCTCATAGGACTTGGTTTCCAGACCTGTGACCATCTTTGTCGCCCTCCTCTTAACCCGTTGCAGTTTGTCAACGTCCTTCTTGAAGTGCGGTGCCCAGAACTGGGCACAGAACTCCAGATGAGGTCTGACCAGCGCAGAATAGAGCGGAACTATTAGTTCTCGTGCCTTTGAAATGATGCTTCTGTTAATCCAGCCTAAAATTGCATTAGCCCTTTTTGTGGCTGCATCACTCTGCTGACTCATGTTCAGCTTGTGACCAACTACAATCCCCAGATCCTTTTCACATGTATCGCTGCCGAGCCAAGTATCCCCCATCCTGTATTTGTACATTTGATTTTTCTTACCTAGATGCAGAACTTTACATTTATCTCTCTCGCACTTCATTTTGTTAGTTTCACAGCCCAGTTTTCCAGTTTATCAAGATCATTTTGAATATTATTTCCTTCTTCTAATGTGTTAGCTGTCCATCCCAGTTTTGTGTCATCTGCAAATTTAATAAGCATCCCCTCTACTCCCTCATCCAAGTCAAGAATATAAATGTTGACTTGCAGAAGATGCAGCTGGTTCTGCAGCCCAGCTGGTAATCCACTTACTCTGGTTACGTAAACCACATTTAGACAATCGGTGTTATTTATAGGGATGGGCGAACGCGGTTTGGCAGTTCGGAGTTCGGCCCGAACTCAGCCTGTTCGGATGACCGAACTCGAACCCGAACCTGAACGCGAACATACTGAACAAACCGAACACCGAACGGCGAAATGGCCGAACAGTTTGGTCAGTTCGGATCGCGTTCGGATGAGTTCGGGTGGCAAAAAAAGGTTCAGTGGAAGGTCAAACATTACAGGGAGGTGTCAGTCACTGAGGAACAGACTTCCAGGCACCAGGGGTGGAGAGGCTTGCAAGAAACGAAACTAATTATCTGCTTCCCCGCTTCCCAACACCTTCTGAGCTAGTCGCTGTTCCTGAACAGCAGGCGTTGAGTAGGATTTTTAGATTGCTTTAAGTTTTGTAATGAAATGAAACTTAAACCATAAACTGAAACCTTGTGTTATGCACTGTACAGACTCATTGAGTATGTAATGTATGTATTTCACTACAGACTCCTCTTCT
>QEPC01009472.1:8103501-8141777 GCA_003113815.1 Sphenodon punctatus | reverse complement strand
CTAGCTCAGAAGGTGTTGGGAAGGGGGGAGGCAGATAGTTTCATTTCTTGCAAGTCTCTCCACCCCTGGTGCCTGGAAGTCTGCTCCTCAGTGACTAGTACTACCCCTCCCTGTCACGTTCGACCTTCCAGTGAACCTTTTTTTGCCACCCAAACTCACCCGAACGCGATCCGAACTGACCAAACTGTTTGGCCATTTTGCCGTTTGGTGTTCGGTTCTGTTTGGTGTGTTTGTGTTCATGTTCGGTCGTCCGAACAGGCTGAGTTCAGGCCGAACTCCGAACTTCCGAACCGCGTTCGCCCATCCCTAGAAGTCTACAACCCCCCAGAAGAAGTGTAGGAGTTAGGATCAAACTCTCATGATTCCATCTGATGTATCCCATAATTCAGGGGCAAGTAGGGGCATGCATGTCGTTTTCGTTATTACAATAACGACGACAACCGAAAATAACAACGATAAAAAACCCGACAATGTCGTTATCGTTATTATTAGTGCTGTGGCAGTTGGGTTTTGGAGGGAAAATGTGGAGAAGGGAGGAAGGATCAGACATCTCGGTGCCCTAAACAGGGTTGAACTCTTGAACTGTGCCCGTGTTGGGAGGGGCGAGCAGCTCAGCAGTATCTGATGGATGTATCGCTGGTCAATGAGCAGCGCAAGCAGGTCCCAACAGTCTGATGGCACTCTGTGATTCCTCAGTGCTTGCTGCCTCCCACAACCAATTGGAGGGTAGCTCTTTATAATGGGAGGGCCAGGCTTTTTCTCTCTGTTCTGTGAGAGCTCTGCTTGTCAGGTTGTGTTTATAGAACTGTGGTGCTTGCACACAAAAAATCCTCCCTAGCCCTCATTGTATTACGGATACCTTTCCTTCTTCATACCCTACATTTTACCTTCTCTCTTTCCCTGCCCTTCTCCCCCCTGTACATTATATATAGATAGGTAGTATAGATTAGATATATATATATATTATAGACATATAGATTAGATTAGAATAGTGATAGAGATAATTCATAGTTTTCCTTTTCCCTTCCCCTGTCTCCCTTAGATTTAGAAAGATATTAGCTTTGTACCTATACAGGGAGATTAGATATTATATAGGTATTTAGGCTAGTCTGTTTTATTATATATATTAGGATTATAGGATAGGCATATTGTATAAATATTTGTGCACGGGAATAGATACCGATAACGATACCAAAAATTAAATCTTTGTTTGAAATGATACCGATATCAGTCACGATAACGAAAACAACATTGTTGTTAACAACGATAACAAAACCGACATTTTTTTAATAATGAAAATGAAAAACGAAAACGGCATGGCGGCCTGGTGCACACCCCTAGGGGCAAGGAATCTTGTGCCTCCCTGGAGGCCACTCTGAAAATCAGTACAAGCTCCGAGGGCTGAAGAGAAGTTGGGGGTGGGGGTTCATAAGAGGTGCACTCAGGGAGAGGAAGGATGCCAGGTCATGGATCTGTACCGTGGACCTGTCCCCTCTCCTTGTGTTCATGCCCCTGTCCCTTCCACTCTTTCAGTGCTAGGGGCGCAGGAACTGGAGCGAGGGACCAGATCCCGGAGCTGGAATGGGGCCAAATGCAAACTAGCTGTGGATTGCCTTTGGTCCCCGTAATTCATCCTGAGAGATACTAAACCATGGAAAGACAGAGACGCAGTGTGGTGTAGTGGATAAAGTCTTTGACTTGCACCTTGACCAGGGTTTGAATCTCCTCCTAGCCAATAACTCATGGGGATGGCCTTGGGCTTCAAGTTCAGTCTCAGTTCCCCATCTGTAAAATGGGAATTGGTCTGTGTTCCCCCTAACCCGTGTCCATCTTAGATTGTAAGCCCACTGGGCAAGGACTCTCTTTAAAAAAATTCTGTGACTGTAAAGCACTGTGCACGCCTGGTAGTGCTATCGAAATGCTAAGCAGTAGTACTTGACAGAGCATTATTACTGTTTTATATATCACCAGCAATAGGCCTGGTGCAGAACAATCGTGATTCGAGGCCGGTTCCTCGTGCGAGGGGCTTACAATTTAGGGGAGACAAAGGGGAAGGGAGGCACTGGGTGTGCTCCAGGCTTGGGTTCTGCCCCCCCTGCCCCCAATAGGGCACTCTGCAGGGCTCTGCAGCCACCCTGGGACTGCTCTGTTGGGGGCAGGCCCTTGACCTACAGCATCCGGGGTGGGGTGGGGTGGGGGCACGCAGAGAGCACTTCCAGTCTGCATCTCCCCATCATCTGGCATGCAACTCCAACCCCTCTTTCATGTTCCTATGCCACCTGGGGAGCGCCTGGTGGTACACCTGCACGCGGCGCAGCTCGGCAGAGACATACTGCCCATATGCCTCCACCTTCTGCTGCTCCGCCTGGACCGCTTGCAGCTGCTCCACCAGGCACATGTGCTTAAGGGGTGCACCGTGCACTCAGGTAGAAACGGATTCCGATCCATCTCCTACTCTTGTGGGCATGTCCTCAGCTCTGCTCCCTTACCCTGAGCGCAGTCTTTCAGTGCTGCGAGGGGAGTGGGGCGGGTTCCAGATCTAAGCACCGGACAGGAACCCTATCGAAACTAGATGCGAGCTATATTCGGACCCTAGGCCTGGGTTCCCCCACCCCTGGTCTAGAGTGTCACCGCACGGGCAGCTGGAACTCACGTGCGACGATCTGCCGAAAATCTCTCGTTACCTCCGTGCACGAGGCAGCTGAGATTGCGCCGCCACCCGGAACCCCCTGGGATCAGGCCATTGATACCTTTCACGGCACGTACAAGAGGGATGGGCCCTCTCAATGCTTGTGAAAGTCTTTGTCTCTTCCCCAGAGAGAACCGGATGATCTAGACGGACACAACTCTGGGATGTTGAGAAGAGGAGGAGAAGCCACACGCTGCAGTGGAAGTGGGCAACTGAGCCTGGTGGAAACCCAAGCACCGCTGGCATTTTATTGTAAAGGAATGCCAGAATCACAGAGTCGGAAGGGACGTCAGAGGCCATGGAGTCCAAGCCCCTGGCTCAGTGCAAGAAATCCTCAGCTGCAGCATCCCCGACTGATGGCCGTCCAGCCTCCGTCTGAAAACCTCCATCCAAGGACAGCCCACCACCTTCCTAAGGAGCTTGTTCCACTGTCGAACAGCTCTTGCCAATAGGAAGTTCTTCCTAACGTTTAACCAAAATCGGCTTTCTTGTAATTTGAGCTCATTATTCAGGGGCAAGAGAGAACAAGACTTTGCCATCTTCCGTGCGACAGCCTCTCAGTTAGTGGGAGACTGTGAGAATGTCTCCCCTCAGTCTTCTCTAGGCTAAACATGCCAATCTCTTTCAACCTTTCCTCACAGGACGTGGCTTCCAGACCACAGGTCTTGTTGCCCTCCTCTGAACCCCGTTCCAATTTGTCGATGTCATTCTTAATGTGTAGTGCCCAGAACTGAACACACTAAACCAGGTGAGCGCACAATTATTTATTTATTTATCTAAAAGATTTATACCCCGCCCCTCCTGCCAGGCAGCTTGGGGTGGCTAACAAAGTCAAAATCAATAAACGACAATAAAACATATAAAAACATCACATAATAATAACAATAATAAAAGTGAGTAGAGAAAACCTCCCCCCTCCTCTCAACCCAACACACACACCCCTCACCCTTCTCCATCGCCAAATGCCCGATGGAACAGCCAGGTCTTACAGTTCCGACGGAAAACGGAGAGGTCCAGGGCCAGTTGGGTCCCCACCGGGAGGGAATTCCAAAGGCAAGGCTCAGCCACTGAGAACGCCCTGTCCTGCGTGCCCCCCGGTAAACCCAGGGGGCCTCCAACATGGCGCCCCCAGATGACCACAGGGGCCGATCCAGAACCTGGGGAGTGAGGCAGTCTCACAAACAGGCAGGGCCCAGACCGTGTAAGGCTTTGAATCGGGCCCGGAAGACTATTGGCAGCCAGTGCAGAGATTGGAGCACTGGTGTAATGTGCTCTCGGTGACCCAGCCCCACCAGGAGCTGGGCCGCTGCATTGTGCACCAGCTGCAGCTTCCGAGCCATCACCGTAGGTAGCCCCACGTAGAGCGCGTTACAGTAGTCTAACCGAGAGGTGATAAAAGCATGGATGATTGTGACCAGATCTGGAACCGAAACCAGCGGCCGAAGCCGCCGCACCAGATGTAACTGGCGGAAGGCACTCCTCGCCATAGCCTCCACCTGGAGATGCAGGAGGAGCTGCGCATCGAGGAGCACCCCCAGGTTCCACACCTGGGAAGTCAATGGAGGGCAACCCCCCTCCCCCAACCAAGGGGGCCGTTGTGGCTTGGCACAGGTGAAACTTCCAGCTGACCAGTCCAGGCCAATCAGATTCCTGTTTCCTGCTGGGTGAAGAAGATCCCAGAAGAATTCCTGGAATGTGGGTCCTTATCATCTTGGGACATGTGCTTTTCAGGCAGGGTGTCTCTGTCAAGGTGAGGGGCTGTCCTGGCCAGTGCCTGTCCAGAAAGTGGCATTTTGCCACACCTCCCCCTCCCCATTTTCAAGTCTGGACACGCTGCTTTTCCCAAAGCTGAGGGCACAGGCGTGTTCAGACAAGGTGTAGAAACAGTTCTTGAAAATACAAAAGTGACTGATAATGCGCCAACAATACAATACCGCCAATAATACTATCCGGTTACAGAAACCGCAAAAGGGTTAAGTCCCACATAATACAGCTACCCCATGGTATTCCTGTACAAGCAGAGGTGCAATCCTGTACATCTTGACCCTCACAGAGACTACATTCATTACAGTCCGTTCCTGCTCTGGAAGGAAGACACTACAGCAAGAGAGGTACATACGTGTTAGTCAGAGTCTTTCCTGGACAACGCATCTGCAATTACATTCTGACTACCTTTGATATGTTCAGTGTTCCTGTTGAACTCCTGCAGCTTCCAAGCCCCCCTCTGGAGCTTAGAGTTGGAGTTCTGCATGGTCTGTAGCCAGTGGGGCATGTTCTGTCAGTAAAGTGAACTGCTGGCCCCATAGGTAAGGCCTTAGCTTGTCTGTAGCCCAGACAATGGCCAGACACTCCTTTTGGATGGAAAACAGCTTCCTTTCCCTGGAAATAAGCTTCCTACTCTGGTAGGCAACTGGGTGTCTGGTGCCCTCGTGCTCATGTAAGAGTACGGCCCCCAAGCCCACATCTGAGGCATCCGTGGCCACTCAGAAGGGCTTGGCGAAGTCTGGCGCTTGTCAGACTGGATGGGAGCCCAGGGCTGCTTTCAGCTCCTCAAAATCTTTCCGGCACCTTGGCATCCAGGCGACCTGGTCAGGGCATCGCTTTTGGGTCAGTTCGTGCAGTGGAGATACATTTGGCCTGGCCCAGGGTGTCTAATAGGGTGTCCATCCTGGGCATCGGGTTGGGTGGTGGCATTAAGCTTCCTATAATCAACACAGAACCTGATGGACCCATCCGGCTTTTGCACCAGTCCCACGGAGCTAGCCCAAGGGCTCATGGAAGGTCGGATTACTCCCAGCTCCAGCATGTCCACCAGCTCCCTCTTTATATCCCCAAGTACCTTCCCATTAACTCTGTAGGGCATGGAGCGGATTGGGGGATGAGACCCTGTGTCAATTCTGTGTACAGCCAGCTCAGTCCTCCCTGGTTTGTTAGAGAAGACTCACCCAAACTCTTTCAAGATTCCTAGCAGCTTCTCTTTGTCTTGGCGGGGAGAGATCTCCTTAGGCAGGGAGAGATCTGCAACCCCAGCTTCCCCTGAGCTTGTGGCTAACAGAACCGCTATCTCCTCCTCTGGATGGTCCAAATGAGACATCCTGAACATTGCCGCCTCCCTATCGTAGTAAGGTTTGAGCATGTTTACGTGGGCCACTTTGGGCCTTCGCCCTGATTCGTTCAAAGCCACCACATAGGTTACCTCATCTAGTTTGTCCTGGATTACATGGGGCCTGTCCAAAGCTGCTCGTAGCCTGTCAGACTTCAAGGGTATGAAAACCATGGCCTTGTCCCCTATGTCAAATTTTCGCGAGCGAGCGTCCTTGTCATACCAGGTGCTCTGCTTTTCCTGGGCCTGTGCCATGTTCTTTTTTACTACCCCCATCATGCTCACTAGCTTCTCTCGAAAGCCTAGGACGTAGTCTACCACTGAGGTCTTGTTGGGGGAGATCTTCCCTCCCCAGTCCTCCTTTACTAGGTCTAGGGGTCCCCTGACTTGCGAGACGCCTGTAGACTCTTGGGGCACTTCCTGGTAGGTGAAGAGCAAATGGGGAAGTTTCTCATCCCAGTCATTAGGGTGAGAGTCCACATAAGCCCTTAGCATTCCCTTCAGGGTTCCATTGAATCTCTCTACCAGTCCATTAGTCTGGGGTGATAGGCTGTGGTTTTGAGGTGTTTAACCCCACAGCACTTCCACAGGCATTCCATTACCTCTGCTAGGAAATTCCCTCCCCTGTCCGTCAGTATCTCGGAGGGGAAACCCAGGTTAAAGAAAACCTTTATCAGGGCGTCTGCAACTGCGGTAGCCTCTGTAGAGGCTAGGGCAACCGCCTCAGGGTATCTGGTTGCAAAAGCTACCAGCGTCAGAATGGAGTGTTTTCCTCGCCTTGTCTTCTGCTTCAGGGGTCCCACTATATCTATCCCCACCCTCTCAAAGGGCTGCCCTATGATAGGGAGAGGATGCAGGGGAGCTTTCCTCTTATCCCCACTCTTGCCTATCCTTTGGCATGTCTCACAGGTTCTGCAGAACACTCTGTTACATTCTGCGTGAGCCTAGGCCAGTAAAATATTGGCTAGCAGGTGCCGAAGCGTCTTGCTCATGCCTAGGTGGCCAGCACAGGGAAAATCATATACCAGGCACTGCAGTTGCTGCCTGTACTTGTGCGGCACTGCCAGCTGGCGATAGGGCTCCCAGGACTCTTAGGTAGCCACAGTCCGTATAGAAGGCCCTGGTCCCACACTATCTGTTCCCTCTCATCGGGAGTAAATTCCCCCTCCTGCTCCCGAGCTGACTGCCTGAGCTCCTCCAAGCTAGGATCTGCCCCGACCTCTTTCTTAAACTCCTCTGAGCTCGCCATGCTGTGAGTTGGTGACTCCTCCCCCTCCTCCAGGGGTGTCCCCGCTCCCCTCAGTGGCTCATCCTCTGCCCCTCCCGGGGAAGCTACTGTCTGCACCTCAGGGCTGTTCTCTGGACCCGGATCCGGGGCCCCTTTCCCCCCTATGCCCTTAGCCCCCTCTTCTGACTGGCTGGCTGGGCTGCTCCTCTGGGAATCCCTCTTTGGGCTTGGCCCCACCCTGCGGCAGGGACGGGTGGCTAGGGAGAGCCTCACTCTCAGGCCCACCTTCCGGTCCTGGGCACCTTCCCTCTTCCCTACCCCCTGGTTCCACACCAAACTGCTCCCCCCATCCCTGAGAGACCCTTTCACTTTTGGCTTCCGCCCCCCCCGGCTCCGGCTCCTGGTTATGGCTGACACCCTGCAAGGCCCCATAATATCCTTCCCGATCAGAATCGGGGCAGGGGCCTCTTTCATCACCCCAATGTCCAAACATGCCCCCTGACCCCTCCACTCTATGGGCAAGCGGGCCACGGGCACCTCAAAGGGCGGGTACCTCACTGGTTTAATGGAGTAGGTCTTTCCTGGGAGTAAATTTGATGGGGAGACCAGGTCAGCGCTAATCAGAGACACCGCCGCCCCCGTATCTATCTCCCCAATAATAGTCCTCCCTTTCACAATCACTTCATCCTTGAGGTAATCCGTCATTTCCCCGGCATTCATTATCTTATATGCGCTTATGGGATGCACGGGGATGCTCGGAGTTCCCTCCCCTGTGTTCCCAACTGCTGCTCAGTGGGTGGGCTTCTGCGAACTCTGCAGCTTCGGGCACCTGGCCTTAAAGTGGCCCAGCTCCCCAGAGCCGTAGCAGCCCCTCCCTTCCGAATTAGGGGATTTTGCCAAATTAGGGGAACCCGTGCGTTCAGTAGGTGGGGTTCCTGGCTCCCGTTTGTGGGGTACCGCCTCCTCCCCCCTTTTTCGATCCCTTTCTGATCCTTCCCAAAGCGGGTAGGACCTTTCTTTAGCCCATCCCTATTCAGCAGCAGCCGATCTGCAATGTCAGCAGCTTCACTGACAGTTTGGTTTTTTTTTAATCTTTCACCAAGTGCTTGATCTCCTGAGGACAGCGGAAGTAAAACAGATCCAGCCCCATAAAATCCAGCACCAGCTCCCAGGTCTCTGCTTTGGCCCCAACCACCCACTCTCTCAGGGCTTCTACTAGTTGGGCCCCAAACTCAGCCATAGATTGCCCTGACTGAGGAAGCAGGGTGCGAAACCGCTTCCTGAAATGATCTGGGCCCAGCTTATAGCGCTTGAGAGCAGCCTCTTTAAAAACAGAGTAATCATTAGCAGACTCAGTGGGTAAGTTATCAAGGATTACGGACATAGTCCCAGTTACCAGCCCCGCCACAAAACGCATATACTCATCCTCCCCCACGTTCCATCTGCGAGTCTGCTTCTTGAAAACACTCAGGAACACCTCGGGGTTGTCTCCCTCTTTGAAAGGGGTGAAGTCCTTTTGAGTCAGCTTGTGGGGTGCAGCTACCTTTCGCTGGAGCCTCCAGCCTCGTGCTCCCGCTGTTCCTGCTCGTGGCGTCATTGAGCTTCTTGAGTGGCTTGTTCGGCTTCCCTCTGGTCCTCCTCATGCTGGTGCTGAGCTGCCTTGTCTTCTCTCTCTCACTCCCTGTCTTCTCTCTCTTGCTCCCTGTCGACAAGTAGCTGCCAGCTCCTTCTCTCTAAGGCGGATCTTCGCCAGGAGCAGGTTCAGCTGTTCGGGGTCCCGCCAGGGGTCCCGAGGAGAAGGGTTGCTCCAGCTCCTGTCTCTGGATCTACATGCTGATCCACCTCAGACATTTCGAAGTCCCTTATTTGCTGCCTTAGCTGCTCGTTGGTCAGCCCTTCCTGCTGGGAGATTCCTCCTCTGGGCCTCTCTTACGAGGTCAGCTTTAGTGAGTCTATTGAGCCCCTTGGGCAAGCCAAGCAGGGTACTTCCCTGTGTTCCAGAGGTCATGCACTTCCTTGCCCTTGCACTGCTTATCTAAGTCCTATCCAGTTGACCCGAAGCCAAATTCAAGGACTCGATTGCTCAAGGTTTATTTCCAAAGCCCCTCTTTGTTCTGTGGGTGCTTTTCAAAAACTCCAGTTCAAAAAAGAAAACTGCTGGTGGATCCTATCCCACCTGTGTGTGCTTATCTGGCTGCTTGGGTGATCCCACTGCTGCCACCATGTGTGGCGAAATGCCAGTAGGGGGCGCTATACAGCTGAGCCACCCACCTCACTGTTTCTCCAAATCTCTGACCAGGGGTTCCGACAGCTGGCAAACCCCCAAAAACCCTTAGTATTCTGCTGCCACCACCTGAGTTTAATTCAGAGGGTGTTCACACCACTCAGGACATGTGAACCCCACAAGGTATAAACCCCACAGCTTCCCAAGATATTGCAGTAATCATTATTAACGTCTATGTGCCTCCGAGGTCCTCATGTTATTATAGGGAGTATTACGTTTACAGGATTTTTGTTAAGGCAGCAGATTTATTTATATTGAACGGCTCTGTGCCTGGTGATTGATGGGGGGATTATACATTTATCTCCCATTTCGGGAGAAGTGTTATTGATTATATTTTGGTTTTTGAGGTACTACTCCCACATGTGGTTGATTTTAACATTTTGGATTATGCAGCCTCTCTGCATTTTCCTTTGAGTACTTGGATAGGTATCCCATGGTTTGCAGGAGGGGGGACTCTTGTGAATGATTCTCAAGACAGGATCCCAATTAGTGAACCAAAGAGGAGGGTCAAGTGGTCATCCCAGATTTTAGAGGCTACTGCAGCTCTCTTCTCTCCCCAGACTTTGGAGTGCTTTAAGAGAGAAGTTGATTCTGATTCTGACTAGGGGTGTTTCCTGCAGGCCGACGAGGAGCTGATATTGAATTTGTCCCCCTTTCTAGCGAGCTCTTTGGGACGTAAACAGTGACAGGTAAAGTGTGTGTGTGTGTGTGTGTGTGTGTGTGTGGGGTTGGTATGATGGTGCATGCAGATTAGCTAAAATGAAACTAAATCAAATGGGTCGTTTTGTGAAAGGAAATATTAGGAACCTCTCGGTGATACAAAACTTTCTTGTAGCCAGAAGAGAATATAAGAGATTGATTAAAGAAAAGAAAAGGCAGCACCTACTGGTTCTCTGGAGGTGATCTGGAAGCTGCAGCTAAGGATAAGAACTCCTCTAAATTCTGGTCCCTTATTAAAGCAGCTTGGGCCTCAGATAACTATGTAAACGAAGTTATTATTCCAGCGGATAAATGGGAGGATTATTACAGTCTTATTTTCTCCAACTCTGTGGTGGAATTGGTTGAGCCTCCAGGTTATACGTGGGAATCGTTGGCAAATTGGGACCCTGTTGCCCCCGAGGAAGT
The DNA here is from genome assembly GCA_003113815.1 of Sphenodon punctatus. Classification (NCBI taxonomy): domain Eukaryota; kingdom Metazoa; phylum Chordata; class Lepidosauria; order Sphenodontia; family Sphenodontidae; genus Sphenodon; species Sphenodon punctatus. The sequence goes on along the minus strand of QEPC01009472.1, from coordinate 8,131,348 downwards.
GGAAGAGCTGATTTCTCAACTTAAATCTAACAAGGTGCCAGGTATAGATTTCATCCCGGACGAATTGTTAAAAGGTAATATAGAGTGGTGGAGCCAAGCTTTAGCAAGGTTGTTCACCAAAATTAATGATACTGAGAAGATCCCAGACAAGTGACTTAAAAGTGTGATAGTACCCATATATAAAAAGGGCGACCCAAATGATCCAGCTAATTATCGCCCTATCAGTTTATTGAGTGTGGTGGGGAAGTTATATTCCAAGTAGCTGTTAAGTCGTTTGCAAAGATGGTTAGATCATGAAAACCTTATAGGGATAGAACAGGCAGGGTTCAAAAAAGGTGTTTCAACAACTGATCACATCTTTGTAATAGATTATTTGATTTCTAAGTATGTTAGATCCCGTGCCAAATCAAGGCTCAATATATGTTTTGTAGACCTGAAAACAGTCTTCAATACGATTTTCCAGGAAACGATTGAAATATCAAATCGACCTTAGACTATTATATTTAATTCAGGCAGTACATACAAATACCTCTCTGCAAGTAAGAACAAACAGGCAAGGAACCCTCACTAGATCTATTGCAGTTAAAAAAGGAGTCAGGCAGGGACATATCCTGGCGCCAACCTTGTTTAATATCTATTTAAATGATATGAGGGAGTCTCTTCTGGCTTTCTTCTATACAGACGAAAACCAGACTGCGAGGGATCCAGGTAACTGACGTGGTCGAGATGCTCTTGGAGCTGCCAAGCCACTACCCATTCAATAACCTTCCCTAAAAAGGGAAGGTTAGAGACAGGCCGATAGCTGGCGGGGGAGTCAACATCAAGCAATGGTTTCTTTAGCAGAGGCCGTACCACTGCCTTCTTGAGGCAGCTTGGCACTCTGCCCTCCCGTAGAGAGGCATTGACCACCACAGCCAGCAATGGCCCCATTGTCTCCCGGCAGCTCTTAATCAGCCAGGATGGGGTTGGATCTAGTTCGCAAGAAGTGACTCGAGAAGCCCCCAGCACTCCCACTGTGTCAGCAGGTGTCACCAACTGAAACTGATCCCACAAAATTGGACAAGTCAGGGTTTCCACCACCTCTACCTCCTCCACTGTATTAATTGCGGCATCAAGGTCTTGGTGAATACGAGCGATTTTCTCCACAAAATAATCTGCAAAAAGGTCACCGCGGGCAAATGATGGCTCAACTCCAGGGTCAAGGAAGGCTGGACTGACCAGCCCCCGTACAACCTGGAACAGCTCTGCCAGATGGGAATTTGTGGATGCTATGAGGGCAGCAAAGAATTCCCTCTTTGCTGCCCGCATAGCCACGGCATAGGCTTGTAAACTAGCTCTATGTTGCAATGTGTCGGCTTCAACCTGAGAATGACGCCACCATCGCTCCAACCATCGCCCCTCTTGCTTCAGCATCCGCAGCTCCTCAGAGAACCAAGGAGACTTGCGGAGCCTCTGCCTGGGCAACGGATGCTTGGGAGCCATTTGATCAATGGCCTCCATCAGCAAGATGTTCCACAGCCTGACAAGGTCATCGATATGACGGTCGTCAAGGTCAGTGGGTAACTCCTCCAGAGCACCTAGAAACCACACTGGGTCCAACAGCCTCCGGGGCAGACCATCCTAATTGGTTCCGCACCCTTCCGGGGGCAGACATGTGCTAGAAGGGAGGTCTGCAGGAGGTAATGGTCCATCCATTAAAGGGCACAGCTGATATCTCCCCCATTAACGGATCATCCGCCTCAAGGCCAGTACAAAACATGAGATCTAAAGTATGTCCTCCATGGTGTGTTGGGCCGTTGACCCTCTGGGACAGGCCCATGGTTGCCATGGCGGCCATGAGCTCAAACTCAGCTTCCCCGAGAACTGCGTCGGCGTGAATGTTGAAGTCCACAAGGACTATCATCATAGGGGACCACAACACCACCTCCGACACAGCCTCTGCCAGAGCCTGCAGGGAGGCCACTGGACTGGTAGGTGCACGGTATACCAGTAGCACTCCCAAACTGACTCCTGCCAAATCCAACACAAGATGGAGACCTTCAATATCTACCATGGATCACACTGGATACCTCCTCACAGACCACACCTCTTTAAAAACCATAGATACACTGCCCCCCTGTCCCTCCGGCTGCGGCTGTGCTGCACGGAAAACCCGACCGGAACAAGATAAGTCAAAATTGGCCCCGATTCATTGTCCAGCCAGATCTCCATGATACACGCGAGATCGGCGGCATGGTCCAGGATTACCTCCTGGACTGTTGTCGCCTTATTTGTCACCAATCTCACGTTTAACAGCACCAAAACCGGGGTCCTCTGACCAAGTTCCACCTGCTCATCTGCTGGGGGAGAAGTGAGCGGGACGTGCACTAAGCACCTATCCCGCCTCACCACTCTCCCTCCCCTCCCCCTGCGACCATACAACCCGAATAGCCACGCCTACTCCCCCCCCGGCTGCCCGCCCCAGCCCTCCCCTCCCGGCTGTCCCGCCCAGGGTGTGAGGGAGAACCCTCCTGCCCTCTTCCTTCCCAGCATTATTCCTCCCTACTCTCCCCCCTCCCCATTCCGTGGGACTCCCTCTCTCACAGGGAGTCCCTCCTCCCTACCATTCAGGTTACCTCTCCCCGTCTCACTGGGAGACATAGCTCGTCCCTGCACCCAAACCCCCAACCTCCCCACCCCCCGACTCTCCTCTGACACTGGAGAGTCCGTTTCCACCCCCCTTGGTCTCTCTCTCCCTCTCTCACTGAGGGAGAAGGCCATACACCGGAGAGTCCGTTTCCACCCCCCTTGGTCTCTCTCCCCCTCTCTCACTGAGGGAGAAGGCCATACACCGGAGAGTCCAGTTCCACCGCCCTTGGTCTCTCTCCCCCTCACTCACTGAGGGAGAAGGTCATACCCCTACAGATCCATGGCACAGATCCATCGTCTGGACCCTCCTCTTCCTGGGTGCATCCCTTAAGCATCCCTGCCCCAAGCTTCTATGCTGCCCTTGGAGCTTGTCCTAATTTTCAAAGTGGCCCCTGGGAAGGAAAGTGGCCCCCACCCTTGGTATAACCCATATAAGGATTAGGTTTGATCCTTTGACCCATGGACCAACCAAAAACACAACACAAATAAAACCATAAAAATACATAATAAAATCCAACCAAAACTCCAACCATGGCACAAATGTTGTTAGCCACCCTGAATGCCTGTTTACCCAAGCTTGTAAACATCAGCAGCAGAGTCAGTTTCAGCAGTGGGGTGCTTATCAGTTTTACCAGCAGAGTTTTGCCTTGTAACAGGAGAGCAGCATTGTCAGTTTCACCAGCAGTACTCTTTGCTTTGAAGAGGGGAGTTTTGTCTGGTCAATTTCACCAGTGGGGAACTTTGCCTTGCAGCTGGGAGTTTTGCCTGATCAGTTTCACCATCATGAAGTTTTGCCTTCAGAGGGTGGGGTTTGCTTTGCAGGGGGAGCTTTCTTTTATTTATTTTCTTTTATTTATTTAATACTTTGCCCCATCCTGCCATAGGCAGCCCAGGGCAGCTTAAAATTTCAAACAAATAAAACCATAACAATACATAATAAAACCCAACCACAAATTCAAACGTAGCAGTCTCAAGGATAAAAAAAATTCCCTCCCCCTCATCCCACCTAACCCACCACCCACCCACTACCCTTCTCCCTTCTCCACCAAAAGCCTGGCGAACCAGATCAGTTTCACCAGTGGGAAGTTTTGCTTTGCAGGGGGAGATTTGCCTGATCAGTTTCATTCACCGTTGGCCGGAGCCCAGAGGGTGGCAGCGTGAACACAGAACATGATGAACATCCATTCACACTGCTCTGCAGGGAGATGACATTGCAGTGAACACCGCAGGGCTGATTGCCCCTGTTCGCTGCAACATGTAGGGCTCCTCCCCAATGTTACCCTTTCTTTTTACTTTGAAGGAAAGGGTTCACCCCCCTGCTAACTTGAAGTAAAAGGTGCAGGGGAGAACTACCTCCTGGTTTTTCAGGCGTACAAGTGGTCTAATTAGAAGGATCTAGGGTTGCCACATGTGGTGATTTTTTTACCTGGCGCTTCCATAGGCCAAAATGGAAGTGTGGGTCAAAAATGACCAAAGGTGGCAGCCTTAGACGGGCCTGTGGCCTTACATAGGGAGCCACTGGGGATTAGGGAGGTTAATTCTATGCCGGGGGTGGAATTGGAAAGACATGAAAGGAGCCCTTTGGGCTGGATCTGTGGGCTTGACTGGATAAACATGTCCACAATCAAGAAACAGACCCCACCTCCCCGATCGCTGACCACCCCCCATCTCCTGGGTCCCCCTCTCCATCCTCCCCACTGCCCTTCCTGTGCCACCCTAGCAGGCTCCCACAATCCCCACGTGCAGACTGGCTGCAGCTGCTACCCTGTCTCCAGTCTGCAGTGCTTCCCCTGGCTTCCTGCCTCCACAAACTCCCCCCCCCCTTCCCGAGGCCGTAGCCAGCAGCTGTTGAGTGGGAGTTGGGTAGGGTGGCCAGACCTCCCCTTTAATACAGGACACTTATGAAAAATACATGGTGCAGGGCTGCGTTGGTTCTAATGCAGTTCATAAGCTTCCTGGATTAAAGGGGAGGTATGTCAATCCTAGAGTTGGGTCACTGCAGGCTGCCTCCTCTGGACCAGGCCAGGCTCAGACTATACACCCTGGTCCCACAAGCAGCAACGACTACTCCCTGCAGCCAATGCACAGCAGCCCCTAGTGCCCAAAGCGGGAACTGCAGACGCATGCACCGTTCCCACACGGGCCATTTAATTTATGTGACTTGCTCCAAATTAGCTCCAGTTCACAATACTGTCAAGAGAGTTGGCCAGTTACAAAGGCAACCTTGTAAAACTAGGTCTGACTCTCAGGCTCCGGGGCTAGCTCTTGCTGCGCCCCCTCAGCTGAGTGCTCCCCGAACCAGTTAAAACGCAGCGTCCAGGTGGGACAAACAGAGGGGAGTTACCTGTGATGCCAGGCCTTGTCCAGGCTGCGGGAGGATGAGGCCGCTTGGTTGCTGAGGGAATGAGAGAATATTTGACTGCAGAGCTGTGGAGAGAGGGAGGTTTGTTAGAATGAGCTGTGTTTAGCGTCTGGACAGATTCTTTTTTACCCCACAACACTCGAATATCGGACTTTACTGTGAAAGAGATCAGCGTTTCCACTTATAGTTGGGGCGGAAAAAAACCCCTAAATAGGGGAAAACAATTTATTTATTCACATTTGTATCTTGTCCTTCCTTTTTGTGTGACAACCCATAGAAAAATATATACTCCAAAATACACAGATAAACCTGAAATCCCCTCACCCCCTAATATATAAAAGATTATATGTTATTTTCTGCAATTATGATATGAGGAAAAGGGGCGGGAGGGGGAATTATTCTGTTACTTGCTCTTAAATTGGGCGTCTTCCCTCAATGTCCCCACGTGGTCTCCAAGGCCAGCTGGGAGCGCTCTCTGGCAGGTGACATCTTCCTATCGAGGGCACTCACAGAGAACGGTCTTGGTGGCTGCCTCACAAACTATGGAACTTCCGGCCCTGGGAGATTCATCTAAGCCCATGCCGGCTCATCGTCCGGAGGCGATGCAAGACCTTGTTTGGCCAGACATTTGGCAGGCGGGGATATGGTTTGGATTTTGTGGGTTAGGAGATTTTACTTGGTTTTATTTGGGTATTTTAAGAGGAGAGCACAAAGATGATAAAGGGTTTGGAAAGCAAGTCTTATTTAATTTAATTTATTTAAATATATATGTTTCCCTTCCCATAAGGGCCCAGGGTGTCTTACAGTCAATAAAAACATCTAAAAAGTCCTCTTAACGCCCCCCCCCCAAACTCCCCACTCAAGCCCACCCAACCCTATCCCTGCCTGCCAACCTCTGGCCAAACAAAAAGGTCTTTGTTTCCAGAAGATGAACAGACTAGGGCTTAGTTGAACCCTTAAGGGGAAAAAGTTCCATAATCACGGGTCAGCCACTGAGAACCCTTGTCAGCAAACACTAGCTGTAAAACCTCATGGGGGAGATGGTGTCTGCAAGAGGGCACCCCCTGCTGATTTCAGAAGCCACAATGGGACATGAAGTAGGAGGTGGTCATTCTGATATCTGGGACCCAAGGCGTTTAGGGCTTTACAGGTCAAAACCAGCACCTATGAGGAGAGGTTGAAGGAACTGGGTATGTTTAGTCTAGCAAACAGGCGATTAAAGGGAGACATGAAAGCAGTTTTCAAATCTCAAAAGGGCTTCCACCAAGAAGATGGCAAGGAACTGTTCTTCATGACTACAAAGGGGCAGGACCAGAATCAGTGGGCTCAAATTACAGGAGATTTGGGTTTAAATATCAGGAAAAACTTCCTAACGGTCAGAGCTGTGTGGCTGGGGAACAAGTTGCCTAGGGAAGTCCGCCACTGGAGGTTTTTAAAAAGAGGCCAGACAGCCATCTGTTGGGGATGTTGTAGCTGCTTCCTGCCTCCAAGCAGGGGCCCAGACTAGATGGCCCCCAAGGTCCCTTTCAACTCTGACATTCTAGGATTCTGTATGATGGAAATCTTTGTAACACTGATGTCTGGGGGCTTTCGTTGCAAAACACGGGGTTTTAATACGTTTTCCTCACGCCGCAGACCTCCCCATCCCAACAATCTCTGTTTTGGTGGGAACATCTCTCTTTAGAGACATTTCCTTCACTCCCTATTGCAGCCCCCACTCCCCACTTTGATGACCCTAACGTGTATCCTCTGCTGCAATTTATAGAGATTTGTTGAAGAGTAATTGTTGTGACAGAGTTAATTTTGGCAAAACAGAGAACGTAAGAAGTGCCAGACCAATGGTCCATCGAGCCCAGCATCCTGTCTCTGACAGTGGCTATTCTCAGTTGCTTTGGAGAAGTACCCAACGGGTCATGATGAAGTGATCCTTTCCTTGTTGCTCACTCCCAGCTCCCAAAAGTCAGAGGCTACTTGGCTAATAGCAATTGATGGATTTATCCTCCTTATCTAATCCTTTTTTAAACCCAGCAATGCTGCTAACTGGCCTTGATTGACTCCACTGACAAGAAATTAGTTCATTATTCAATTGTACATTTCGTTATTAAATTGTATATTTCCATGTGTTCTTCTTACTAAATAATATGGATTTTTAAAATCCGTTAAAACTTCATTTGTTGAAATCCTGGGGGAGTGGATGTTACAAGAGAAGAAAGGGAATCTCTTGCTTCTGTTTAGGAGAGAATTTCATCGACAAAATGGAAATCCCAAACAAGAGGAATGCAGGCAGCGTACTCTGTAGCGCACACAAAAATGCAGGCAGGCCACACTCGCGCTTCCTATGGGCCTTGGGTGTTTTTAAAAAACAGGGTGATGGGTGTGTGTGTGTGTCTTTGGCGCTGCTGCGGAGCATCCACACAGGTGGAGTGAGCAGGAAACGCATCAAACATGCATCTTCCAGCGTGGCTACAGAGGCAGCCACTGCGCACTGCCCATCACAGACCATGAGGGAAGGGGAAGCGCGCCCGGCTGGCCTTTGCAAGTGACATGTCCCAGACATGAACACTAGGGAACCTGGTCTCCCCAGCGCTCTTAACCAGTTTTTGAGACTCGCAAAGGTCGCTTCTCCTGCCCACAGTGGTGGAGCGGCTGCCGCTGTTCGTACGGTCAGGGGCTCCATGGTCACCCGTTGCCAAAGAGCTATTCGGCCGGCCCCTCATGGAGCACTCCAGATTTCCCGACATGGCGCCTTGTGAGCAGGTGTTCTGAGGCTCACGGGAGTGCACATCCGTCCGCTCCACCTTCAGGCAGGTGGTCAGCTCCGTGGCTCCTGGGTGGCCAATGCTGGGGGAGCATCTCGTCTGAAAGCTTGACTTGAAGCACCAAAGCTAGAGGTTTTCAAACTGTGGACTAGAACCTCCGCGTTCCATGTCCCCAGTGGAGCGGCTCAGCGGAATCATCTGCACATGGGGGCATGTAACCACATCTGGTGCACGTGGCTGCTGTCTGTGGTCAAGGGACTATATTTAAGTTGTAAAATGGGCCACACAAGCAAAAGTTTGGAAATAATCGATATAAGCACATGTTTATAGAGTCACGTAATGGAAAGGGACCTCACCAAGATGTCTTCTATCTAAAGCATCTTTGACTCTACCTATCCAATCTTTTCTTCAAAACCGCCAAGGAAGGAGATTCCATAACTTCATTAGGCAGCCTGCTCCACTACCGAGCGCTTCTAACAGCTGGCAAGTTGTTCCTAATATTTAGGCTAAACCTCCCTTCTTGCCGTTTCAAACCATTGCTTCTCTTGCCCTGCGTTCAGTGGCACAGAGCCATGATCTGCAGGGACGGAGCTATCGTAGGGACGGGAGGGACATTTCTCCCTGCCCCCAAACTGGCAGGGGAGCCCACAAATCCTGTCCTGTTGCGGCACAGCTGGGTGTAGGGGGTACCACACCTCCTCTTTAAAAGAGGGCACTTACATACATAAGTTTATTATGGCATAGGCTTTCACCATGGCCCAAAAGTAAAAAATTATAATACAACATACTTCCATGAATCCATAGACTCTAAACACAACGCATTAATAAACCAAATCCAGAATCATGTAAGTACATAAAATAATCAGTTAACATAAAACATTTAAATATCAAAATGGTGATAAAAATATATCCAGTGAACTCAAAGATGTAAAAAAATCCCAGATTGTCTAAAACACATATATCACTATACCTACGGCAAGCCCCGAGAAGGGGAAGGCTTCCTTCTCCCCCTTGTTACATACAGGGGCAAACGTCGCCAACATAAACCCCGAAAAGGGTAAGGCAGATATATTTATACTTAAGTAGATTACCCCTAGGGCTTGAGTCTTGACCTGCGCAACCCTTGGGAAGGGTAAGGCTGGCCGGGGAAGTACACTTACACCTGAGCGGTCCAAATTATAGCCCGGGTTTACAAAGCCTAGGATGAGTCATGCCCAAGAAAGCTTCCCTTTCCATCCAGGTTTAGTAGGTGTTAACCTACGTTCACAGTTCATAGGCACCGATACGTATTGCTTTGTTTGTAAGTGCCATATGCTATCTTGTTAGGTATTGCTTTTCTTGCTTGCTTTTATTTTGTATTTATATTTGTTACGACCTATGGTCAAACAATAAATAACTACTACCGACGGCAGCTACAGTACCTCGAATGGAGGGATGGTTAAGGTGGACACTTTTCACAAAAGATGACAAAACAAAAGAGAGATGAGAATTTGTTGATACGCAACCCCACATAAGCTAGGGCTAAATGAGACTCGTCCTGGAAGTGGTTAAGGTATCATAATAATCTTATTCTCTCATAGCAATTCGGTTTTTTTGCAGCAAGGGCCAAAAAAGTTGCTACTGCTACCAGCTCGTGAACCTCAGATAAATTAGTAATAAACATGAAAGTGTCAGATATCTTCCACTTCCTAGCCTTAACCAATAGCGGAGCTAACCATAAATCCCTAAGACAGGTATAAAAGGGGCACCTAAAAAGAATATGCTCAGCGGTTTCGATTTCCGGTAGCTCGCATAGGCAGCGGTGGAGCTCATACTGGACTCCACTCCACCTTCCCTCTACTACCGCAGTTTGTGTTAGCTGAAATCGCAAGTAGGTATAGTGCCTTCTCAAAGTGCTGCTAGCTGGCTTATCTAGATATGGCTCCATGGAAAAGCTAGTTTTGCCCAAAGTCAATCTGGGTGCCACTTTCCACGCTCCCAGCGAGGAGAGATGTTTGCATAGCCAAATCCCGTGATCTATGCTCTATCTCCTGCTTTATGGCAGCTACAGGTTTCCGCAGAAAATACAAAAAGGAGAATCCCAGGGTAGCTAAAAAAGAAGCTAAATATTTCAGCCAGGGATAAGCCCTGCTGCCATCATGTTCCAGCTCCTCCGCTAGGCACTGTCTGCAGGGTCACCAGTGGTTGGGTCAGCAACTTAATCCAGTAGCGTGCAAACACCATTCTTCCATAGTAGTCTATTGATAACATACCCGTTTCCGCACGCACAACGGCCCCTGGGACCCTAGCACACACTCCGAGGACTCTCGCAAGAAATTTTTTTGCACCCGCTCCAGAACAATAATATCTGGGGAGGGAATAAGTTCTGACCCAAAAGTTAACATGGGGCAGATCTTAATTTGAAACGTCCTCAGGATAGTACTCAGGGGAGTTCCACTAGAAACACCAAAGGCTTTCAGCAAACAACGAGTTGCACATAGCGACAAGTGGGCTCTATTTTTTAAATGCAATGCCCAGGTGCATTAGCATATTAAATGTCTCTGGCCATCTCTCTGGGGCGAATCAACAAACTGTCTTTCCATTTCCTGGAGCTTGGTCACGTGTCACAGTCCTGATTTGGATTTTACAGTTCTCAGTTGTAACATTACATACATGTTGCATGTTTTGCTTTACATATTTACGAGGCTTGTAGCCTACATGTAGGCCAGTATCACACGTGTGTGACCCTATGTTCCTCCGTGACAATAACCCCCAAATATGTAAAACAGTTAACCACTTCAAAGTGGTCCTCCCTAATTTTCCAGTTAGATGCAGAAGATTTGCCTCCAACTACCATAAGTTTGGACTTGCTACTATTAATTTTAAGACCATTAAGAGAGCAATAGTCCATTAGATGCTCAATAGAGGCCTTAAGACCCTTTTTGGTCTGGGAGAGCAGGATCAGATCATCTGCGTATTGAAGTGCACACAAGGGATAGGCTCGTAGCCTAGGTGGATGCAGACTCCTCTTCCTAATAAAGTTTACCAGGTGCACTACATATAGGTTGAAGAGCAATGGAGCAAGAACACACCCTTGGCGGACACGTCGGGCTTGGGGCACTGGCCACAGTTCCAGCTCTATTTCTGACTCTTGCCACATCGTTAGAATGCAGCCGAACCAAAATCGCTAGGAGTCTGTCATTGATTCCCATGGTCCTCAGCTTAGCCCACAATCTCTCCTGTCGGACTGAATCGAAGTCCTTGGTAAAGTCCATAAAAGCCAGGAAAAGCTTCCCTTTTCTGATCTTTAGGTATTTAGAAATTAGGGGCATCAGGATAAAACTACAGTCCATTGTGGATCTGTTTGCCCGAAAGCCATATTGTTCAAAAGAGGGCACTTATGGAAAATACATGTTGCAGGGCTGGCCTGGAACCAATGGCACCCTGCACTGGAACCATTGGAGCCCTGCACCATGTATTTTTCATACATGCCCTCTTTTAAAGGGGAGGTCAAGACTGAGCTGAGTGGAAGCGGGAAAAAGCTTCCCCACCCCTGCCTTAAATAGACAAGCGACAGGGAAAGCAGGACTGAGGAGAGCAATGGGTGAGTTTATTGGCTTCTGTAGAAATCTACCCTAAAGCAAATGCATCGTGATTCATACAGAGATTAAATGAAACAGATTGACTTGAAACTCCAAAGCACTGGCAAAGGGTGGATCGTGCCCCTCTCCATCCACCTAGCCCCCTCCTGTTTGCCACCTGGCGAGCGTGCTTCTTTAGTTCAAATGCTAGAAGCCTACGCTTTCAGGAGACGGTTCAAACCATGCTCACAGCCCAGCTGAAGGTGCTGGAGGGGGAAATGCTTTGCAGATTTAAACTGAGTCACTGCAGGATCTTGTTATCACTAACACTTCTCCTTCCTTACATGTGTCGCTAATTACTCTGACTCAGGGAGTGTAATTCTCACTCTGCTGCCACTGACTTCCATAGAATCAGCATTTAACACACACCATGCGTGTGTGGTCATGTCTAACACATGGTCATGTCTAAACACCAGACTGTGAGGTCGTCAGGGCAGGGACCTTGCCACCTGTACGGTACTTGGCATTTTGGGGTTTCAGAATAAAATAACCATTATCCAACTCTGTACCGAAATCAGATGATTGACTGTAATAAAACTTAGGCCTTCTATCATGTTTAATATCTTCACGACGCTTTGCAAATGTTATGTGATTATCAAGGCAAAGATCAGAAGCTTCACCTTCTGCCTGGGGGTGGGAGGCAACATACTCTCTTAAATCAGGTGCTCTCTTAAACAAATTAGATTTATAAAGTGTACGTCAGGGGTGGGGGACGCCCGGCTCGTGGGGTGATTTTCTTCGGCCCACCGGCCTGCCACCCTGACTCAATTATATGCAGCCCGGTGCCGGCCTCTCTGTGGCCCGGGTGGGCTTTTGCGGGCCACAGAGACCCTTCCCTCAGACTCACCAGCGGCGCAGCAATTGAAAATGTCCCACTGTGCCCCTCTCTAGGCATGTGGGTGCGCTGGGACCAGCCATTCCCTTCGTTTGGAATGCTGGGAAGTGGTTCCAGCATACCAGATTCAGGAATTGGCTGGTCCCGGCGTGCGCACACGCCCAGAGAGGACACACTGAGCGGGACCTCCAAACAGCCGGAGGCCAGGCAGCAGCAGGAGCAGCAGGAGCAGCAGGAGCAGGCGCACGGGCAGGGGGCCGGCCGGCCTTACTGTGTGTGTGTAAGTTTGAATGATTCAGTGTGTGTGAGAGTGGGAGTTTGTTTCTTTGAATGAGTCACAGTGAGTTTGTCTCAATGAGTCTCTGTGTGTGTGTGTGTATTTGTGTATTTGAATCTATGTCAGCGTGAATTCTGCCTTTGAATATGTGTGTGAGAGCTGAGTTTGAGTGTGTGTGTGTGTGTGAGAGAGAATGAATGTATGTTCCCTAATGCACTATTCTTAATTAAGTATAATTAGTTAATTCCAATTAATGAATTATACTTAATTATACTTAATTGTTTAATTAATCACTCAATAATTAATCATGATACATTAATTATAATTGCTTTTTAATGTGCGGACCCCAGCACGTTCGGGGACTGAAAATGTGGCCTGAAAAGGTTCCCCATCCCGGTGTACATAATGAAAGGAATTCACTACGAGTGAGGCTGCGACGGCATGTCTAGAATCATCACACTCTACTGGGGATTTGGGTTGTAATCCCCAAAGTCACTTTACTCATGAACAGTTCTATTCCATTGAGTTATGCATGGCACTACTCATGAGTAAATGGCTTCAGGTCTGCAGCTCTATTAACTGTGACACAATGTTTATTTTTGCAATAAACAAGCAACCAAACAAAGTGTAAGCTTGTAACTAAGCTAAGTGTGTCCACTTGCAAACTCTCAACTTCTTGTGAACTATTACGCTCCTGTTGTATCGAGAGCCGGTGTTGGACTTGCCATTGGGAGGCCAGGGTTCAAGTCCTGTATTAGCCATGAGTAAACCTCGGACAAGTCATTCTCTCTCAGCCTCAATTCCTCATCTGTAAATTGGGAAGCATAACAATGACCTCCCTCAGAGGAATGATGTGAGGCTGAGCTAAGGATTGTAAAGCACTTTGAATATTGATGTCTATAATAATAAATTACATTTCTTTTGGAACACATACCCCCCCCCCCCACACACACTAAGAGTGTGTAGGCAGAGGAATGGAAATCATCCATAATGAATAACATTTATGATCATTAGCTGACAAAACTACCCAGGTGCAAGTCTAGACCTCACATGGAAAATCTTATAAGACCTGAAACAAGAATGAAACAAGAATGAAAGAATGAAACAAGTGTGCTTCTGTGGGTCCTATATGCATTAGCTTAAAGACATACATAACATGTCAAAGAATGATAGCAATTATTCCAGTTGGAAATTTTGAACCCATAGGTAGAATTTAATGCGGAATTATATCCCTGCTGCAGAGATTAATAGTTTCATTTTCTATTGAACTTTCTAGGGGGAAGATAAATCTATGGGGAAGTTCATAGGGGGAATATTTCTCTTCCATCTCTTCTTAGGGGGAGAGAAATCATTTCATTATAAGACAGTTGGGAATCCCTATTGTTCAGATCAGATCAGATTGTTCAATCTCATACTTATTTAGATTTTTTTTTAAGAGTCTTTTCAAAGCTAGAACAATTTTGAATGGATTTGTCCAAGCTATTAAAAGTTATGGACTTCATTTGAGATTTCCTATTTTTGCAATGTTAACACACAGCATCTGCTTTCCAGACAGATGTTTCCCCAATGCATATGGGTAAGTGGATAGAGAGACCCAGGAATTTCCTGACAGGTTTAGCGTGAGCCAACCTCTTCAGTGCAATTAGTTTAGGAGATGATGTTATTCGCATTCAAGTAATGTCTTGGTTCACAGATAAATAGCACGGGGGAGTGGTAAAGATTACAGAACTATTATTATGAATATTATTAAGCATTTATATAGTGCAAGCAATGTACCTGGCACTTTATAATTGTAAGAACTACTAGCAGCGACAGGCAGGGACTCCACTCATCTGAGATAAGCCATAATTAATTTAAGCTGAAAATGGGGTAAGGCAAGCAATAAGTATATAAGTTAGTTGGACCAACACCATGTTGCACTGATTGAAGTGTAACAGTAGTAACACTGAAATCAACTCCTCCTCTGTCCCTTCTCTCACCCTTCCACACCTTCCCTGCTCCCCTAAGCGCCTTCGTCCCTTCTCACTTGCTGCCCCCCATGCCTGGAACTCCCTCCCTGTCCACATCCGCCTTGCCCTTCATACCTTCAAATCTCTCCTTAAAACTCACCTCTTTCGCTCTGCTCTGTCTGACTCTTTATCCTGCTGAGCCACTATTCCTATACCTACGGTCTGTTTACCCTTATCCTTGCAACATGGACCTGCCTGCTGTCATTCTCATCGTAACCAAGCCAAGTACGTGCACTTGAGACCTCGCATCTTCATGAATGTTAGACCCCTTGTCTCTCCCTCTGTTGCCCTTCCTATGTCTCTCCCCCAGCTCCTGTCTCTCAGATTGTAAGCCCTAGGGGCAGGGACCGTGTCTATTTTATTACTTTGTAAAGTGCCAGGTACACTGCTGGCGCTATATAAATGTTTGTTAATAATAAATAATAATAATAATAATCTTTTCTGTCCACTGTGTCACATACAAACCCGTGTGTTAAAAGATCTAAGGTGTGCAGATGCCGGATGGTTTTTTTAGGGCCATGATGTGCTCTGCCTGGGCACAAACCTAGATCTGTCTGGGCTGCTCTAGACTGAAGCTCGTCTGCTCTTCTACTGCTGACAATTCAAAGATCTTGTACTTAGTGCACTGAACAAGAACCGCAATGAGAAATCCGGCATCGTACGCCATTTTTAGACGAGACGGTACCAGCAGACATGTTTAAAAGTGGCGGTGGGTGGGTGCGCGCTCCTGAAAAACCATGCACCTCCTCCACCTATCTCGCTGCATGGAGCACCGGCGGACAAGCCAAACCGCTCCGTGCGAGAGGAATGGGTGGCCGGCCAGTGGATGGGGATTGCACACCGAGCATCCACCCATCCCCTGCCATCTAAACACGCCCCCCACCCACTGAGCGCACATGGACCCGCCCTCGCTGCAGCATTCTTCTAAAAACGGCCTTAGAAGAGAGGAAGTGTTCCCAGCTCCTGTGGGATTAACAAACACAGATGCTATCCTGCCTTTCAGCAGGAAAGAGAGAGACTGTGATAGTTATACAAAGAAGACAAGAGAGGAGGTAGTTAAGACCATAGAATCTTAGGGCCCTTTTAGACAAGTGCCTCTCCAGCCACCCATCATTCATGTTGCGGGGCTGCATAGGGCACGCAGGCCTGCAACATGCACGACAGGTGGATAATGGGTAGCTTGTCTAAAAACATCATAAGAAGGTCATCTAGTCCACCCCCTTGGATACAGGATGATAACAGTGACAAAATCCCTGACTGTCCAGCCTCTCTTTGAAAACTTCAAGCAATGGAGAGCCTACGACCTCCCATGCAACTTGTTCCATTGCTGCGCAACTCTTTCTGGTAGGAAGTTCCTGCTATTTAATCAACATCTACCTTGCTGTAACTTGAGTCTATTATTATTATTAGAAGAGAGCCTGTGTGGTGTAGTGGGTAACAGTGCAGTACATGGCCGAGGTGGTAGGGGGAGGTCCCTGGTTCAAGTCTCCTCTTCGCCATGAACTCGCTGGGTGTGTCCTTGGGCCAGTTACAGATCTCTCAGCCTAACCAACCTCACAGGGTTGTTCTTCGGATTAAGAGTTGTGTTAATTAGTTAGTTGTTAATGTTACAGTTAATAAGTTAAAGACTTTTAAGCCACCCTGAGCCTAAGGGATAGGGTGGGATAAAAGGTCTAAATAAATTAATATTATTTCTAGTCCTGTCCTCTCTGTAGCGACGCAGAACAGTCCTTGTCATTTACTTGGTGGCAGCTCTTTAAGATATTTGAATACTACCATCATGTCTCCCCTTACTCTTCACTTCGCTAGGCTAAACATACCCAGTCCCTTTCAACCTTTCCTCGTGATATTTGTCTTCCAGCCCTTTTATCAGCTTTGTCACGTGCCTCTGAAGTCGTTACAATTTGCCAACGCCCTTCTTAAAATGAGGCGTTCACCAAGTGTTTTATGTTATTCGCTGGTGCATCTTATAATTGATATTTTATTAGATTGGTGATTCGTTAGGCTTCATGATTAGTAGTGATTGCTTATATGAAGGACCTGCTTTCAGATACTCCCAAATGGGTTCTATCCTTAGGACTCGACCTTGTTTATCATGCTCCCTTAAGAAGCAGGCTCTAAGAAAGGAAGGCTAGTATATGTACCAAATTCAATACCTCAATTCATTAATAATTTTGATTAGTAAAATATATATATTTATATCAGACGGCAGCCAGTTTTGATGGAGGAAGGTGGACCAGATACAATTGGTATAATTTTATTCTTATAATTATTTATTTTCTTTTATATATCTTTTCATTTTGAATAATAGAATTTTATATTTTGTATTGTATTATTATACTATATGTTGTTATTTTCGAATTGGTGCACACTTTTGGCCATGGCGAAAGCCCGTGCCATAATAAATGTTACTTACTTACTAAAATGAGGTGCCCAAAGCTGGACACACTACTCCAGGTGAGGACACCTTTTCACCTCTTAACTGTCTTGTCAGTTGTCTCCCGGGCGGTGCCAAGTTGGGACCAACACAGCAACCACACTGGACTTATCCTAAAAATCAGCCCCTTGACGATGCTCTTGCTGCAGGCAGATACGACTGCAGATGCATTTCCCTGGCTGTTGCCCTAGAGGAGAATTTGGTCACCGGGGAAGTCCAGATTCGCTTTATTTCCTCCTGGTTAGCATCAGGTGTGGTTGCTCAGTGCGGCACGTGGGGGCGGGAGGGGAGTGGCCACTGGCACCTCTAACTGCGGGAGCTACAAGGGAATGGAGGGGAGGAAAGATTACAGCAGAGGCGTGGCCAGAAATATGGCAACGGGAGAAGATTGTAAACCAGATTCCGCTCTTGTTTACACTTGTCTCAATCCAGAGCGACTCCACGGTTGGTAATCACATCAGGCAATCATCAGCCCAAAGGACTGAGTAGGGTTTTTATATATGTGTATCAAGGTGCTGTGATGGCATAGTGAATGTCAGATGGGTGTGTTACCTTGTTGCCCAGCCTGGGCTTGAGAGAGCAGAAACAAGGGAACTGATTGCATGTGCCCAGGAACTTGGACTAACTGTTGCAGGGTATGAAGAGAACTCATCTCCTAAAGGAGAAATGCAAGAGAGGAACAATGCAGATCAAATGGACAAGCCCCTTTCCCACAGCATTGCAGTTTGCATTACATACATCCTCCCTCGGCTCCCTCCGTGCTCCCTCTGTGCAACTCCACTCGATCCAACACAAGCTTCTTGCATTTCTTTTTTTGCAAGCGCAACACACTGCAGCCTGGCTGTGACACACTTTCATAAATGGAAATGAGTAAGATCCGTCCATGCCTACTTCTCTGCAGGAGCAGGAAACCAACTGTGTGGACAGTGGTGTAACAACAGCCCAAACTGAGAAGGTGGGTCCATCCCTCCCTAACATGCCTCATCGTCTGCCCAAGTGAAATCAAATGCCTACATGTGCCCAAGTTAAATGTTTCACATGAGCACTCTCAATTTTTCAGCTGCTGTAGAGGGCTGAAATAAAGGAGGAGACTGTCCCCTGCACTTCAAACTAAAGGAGTGATTAGGTCCCTCCCCCTGCTCCCATTTTTATGCACATGATGATGAATATTTCCTCCAGACTCATTTGGGGATAAAATTCTCCTGATCAGAGAGCCAGAACAAAGCCAAGGCAGTAGGCACCCCTTAGGGACGGGGTTTGACAGGAACAAACCATGCCTGGGGGCCAAATTCTCAAAGGTTGCTCAGATCTCTACAGGAGAACCAGATTTCAGTGATACCAAATCTCCTGGCTTTATAACCACTTATGCAATATTTCATGTTTCCATGAAAGCCCCAGCTCCTTGAAAATTCATTAAAAAAATAAAGCAATCCTTAGGATTTTTTTTTTTTCCAATGGGGCTTGGTCCCCAACAGTTCCCATTGTGAAACTTAAGGCTATAGCATGGGGTAGGGAACCTTCTCCCCTCTGGGGGCCACTTTGAAAATGAGTACAAGCTCCGAGAGCCATGCAGAGGTCAGGGTGGAGAGTGCGCGTAAGAAAAGGAACATCCAGATGATGGATCTGTGCCGTGAACCTGTCCCCTATCCTGTGCATGCCCTCATTTCTGCTTACTTCCCCTGAGCTCAGTTTTTCAGTGCTTGGGGGTAGGTAGGAACTGGATCCGGGGGTCAGGTCTAGGAACTGGAAAGGGACCACATAAAAACTAGTTGCAGGCTGCATTTGCCCCCGAGGCCTGAGGTTCCCCAGCTCTGGGCTAGATTGTTTAAAAAAAAAGAAAAAGTTTTGCACACCCAAGTTGAGGGAGAAGGAGCACAGTTCATTTTTAGAGTTAATGCAACAGAGGCCAAGATATGCACTGGCTTCATCCTTCGGAAGATAGAAACACAGTTCCTGACTCAGCTTTCTAAGCTCCTCTCCTCTTCACAGCCATTAACTTGAGACTGGGGAGTATCGACGAAAGCTTCAGAACTAGTTCCTGGAACTGCCTGGCTCACTTACCCCAGCTATTTGACTCCCAGGCATCATTGACGGTCCTTGGACCAGGTGGCTTGATCTGGCGGGTCCTGTAGACTGCAAGGAGTCACTGAGGTCCTCGGTTTTAATCTGCAAGGGAAAGTAGGAGAGTTGCATCAGGAGGAAGCATTTGCCGAGCCAGAAAGAGGAGTTGGAGGAGATTAGGGAGATCGGGAAGATAGCAGGCTGAACAGCTTGGAGAAGGCTGGTAGCCTGTTCCGACACAAAGCAGAACAAGTATTCCATGTGTATCACTTCACAATAACACAAATATTGGGTATCTCGCTAAGCAAGTCGGAAGGTAGACAGAATGCCACGCGGCTGTGTCTCGATGCCCAATGCCCAGTTGGTGCGTTTCAACAGCGGTGTCTGCATCAAATCAGGACTTTCATTGCCTTACTGGGCTCAGCTACAGGGATCCAATAAAGCTGCAGTCAGGTGGTTCTGCAGTAAAGCACATTCAGAGCAGTTTGGGGGCAGCCTGGTTCATGCGTCTGTGGACTCCTTGTGTCAAACCCCTTTGCTCTGGATTGGGTGGCCACCTATGCAAATTTTTAAGGAATACTTTTTGAAAAATACATGTTGCAGGGCCTGCATTGATGCTTTAGATGAACCCTGATATGGAGGTTTCATAAGTCCGGATTTCCATCCATGCAGGAGTGCACTGTTTTCAATGGTGCTTCCTGACTTCCGGAACTGGGAGGGGGAATGGCTAAGCCTCCTCTCCCCCGGTATGAGTTTGGTTCTCCCGGACTCTGCAGTCTGCGAGAAACAGCGCTCATCTAAAAAGCCCCGTAGAGATAAGCACGTGCTGAAGTGTTTTGCCTGAATCAAGGCTAAGAACTGTTTTGTGGATCTAGGACAGAAAAGCTACTTATCTGCATGAATGTAACAAGAGGAAATCCATATCTGGAAATCTGCCTTAAAGAAGATGGGAGACTAATTGTGCTCTCTTGCTATGGAGGGCAGGACAGGAGACAAGCTGCGGGAAGGGAGAACTTCTCGGGGAAAATTCCTGACGGAAAAGACAATCGGCCAACGGAGCAGGCTACCTACAGCTACAGTGGAGTTGCCAACTTTGGAGGTCTTCAAGAGGAGGCTGAAGGAAGATATGTCTGGGCGATGTAGGTACGGCAAATACAGGATCAAGCAGTGGACTCGATGGCCGCGTTCCCGCCCAGCTCCATGGTGCCATGATGGATCAGGGGGTGGTATCCATGAGACAAGCGTCATGGAATCTTCTGGGGGCCACTTTGGCTAGTGGGGCATTCCAAAAGGAATGGAGGGTCGAATTGGCTTCTCCCCACCATGCAGGAAGCAGCAGCCCCTTCCCTGTCTTCCCAACATGAAAAACGAGGGGGGGGGGGCGAGGCGGGAAGAGACTGGGGCTGCAGCTTGCACACTAGCAAGAAGCAGCAGAGACCCCCTCACCCACCACTCCAGTACGCCCCTGGCCATCGGTCACCTCAGGAGCAGCCATGGGGGATAGAGCTGGGGCAGGCCAGATTTCATTTGTTTCACTATGACTCTATAACTCTTGTAATAGTTAGTTATAAAGCATGTATAGGTTTACAATCCGTATGTTCATGGCATTATACGTTTACAAATCCATATCTTGTTGCTAATTTTGTTTAATGGTCCGTGTATCTCCAAATTGGAAAAATCAATAAAATATTATTATATATATATTTTAAAAAGGGGTGTGGGGTGTGTGTGATGGAATGAGAGTCGGAAGTTCCCCAACCCCCCAGGTTGTTTTTTTTTTTTTTTGGGGGGGAGGCGATTTTTAAAGGCAGAAGGCACCATTAGGATAATCTGCTTTGACTTTCTGCAGAGTAAAAGGAATAGAATTGCACACAGCAATTCCAACCTCAAACCCAGACCTTTTGGCTGAGACAAGGCACATTGCAAAGGCACCCTGAATTAAAGCAGGGGTGAGGAACCTCAGTCCTGGGGGCCAAATGCAGCTATGGGCTACCACTCATTTTTGGCCACTTTCCAATTTCTGGATCTGGCCCCTGGATCTAGTTCCTAACCCCAAGTGCTGAAAGAGTGAATGCAAGGTAAGAGAGTAGAGATGTGAGGGCCTGCACACAAGGAGAGGGGATAGATCCATGGTCGGAACTCTCCTCTTCCCGAGTGCATCTTCACCCCCAATTTCTATGTGGCCCTCGGAGCTTGTACTAACTTTCAAAGTGGCCCTTGGGAGGGAAAAATCTCCCCACTCCTGATTTAAAGCTTTCAAGTGGTGGGAAATCCACCCCTTAGTAAGCTCCTCTCATGAGCTACTTACCCACTCCCACTGTTTAAGTTTGCACCTTATTAGTAGGGGTGGTCCTTCAGATGAAAATTCATTTTGTTTTTTCCCCATTCCTCTCCCCTTCATAGTTATCAGATTTAATTACAGATCCGTATTATGGATCCATATTTAAATCAGTTCAAAATAAATAATAATAATAATAATAAAAAATGACTTTGCATGAGCAAAATGGCCACTGGACCATTCTGTGCATGCATAACCTTTGCCGCCGCCATTTTGGGAAAGGGCAGCTGGTCTGCGGCTGTGCAAAATGGCCACTGAGCATGTGCAGACTGGCTGCCCTTTTCCAAAACGACGCAGCCGCCACCATTTTGGAAAATGGTGCGCATGCAGAGTATATGTTGGCAGCTCTTTTGCACATGTGCGGAAATTTTATTTTAGGACCGAATGGAAACAGGCCTGTTGTCGTGCGGTTCCTGTTCGGTTAGGAATCCAAACTTCCCGCCCTTACTTATTACTAGTCTGAATAAGTCTAACTTCTGCTTCCAACTGTTGGATCATAACGTGTTTTTTCCTGCTGGATTAGAGTAATAAAATTGCAGGGCTGGAAGGGACCTTCGAAAGGTCATTCCCCTGCCCAATTCTACTTAAAGAAGAGGCTGTATTAGCAAGAAATCTTCTACCCTTGTAGACACTTGCAGAAGTGCTTGGGGACACTACAGTGCAGTTGTTTGCGGAACTGGTCCCAAATACGAAAGAGACCCGAGGCAAAATAATCCAGATCTTCCTTCATCCAAGCATGGACTAGATGACCCTTCTCGTCCCTTTCAACTTTGAGATTTCTGCAAATCTATGAGATGATCCCTTTCATGGAACCATGTTCTTCTGGGGAGAGCATGCACACTTTGGAGCTTCACATAGCTCTTACTTGGGCAAGAATAGAAAAGGTCAGCAGAACCGAGTTATTAGTCGAGCAACTACAAAACCCAGGACGTTATTTACAGAAGACCTTCCCAGCCTGTCCTTCACACCCTCTTCAACTGACATGACCCTTGGCTATCGTTAACCAAGAAAACCTCCCATGGTTTCATTTCTAATCTGTTTTAATCTTTCCTAAGAACTGCATGGAGCTGGGTAGCTTGAATATTCTCACAGGTAATATTGGCCCAATAAAAGTTATAATCTTATCTACTTTGTCTCTTGCCTCTCCCTTCTAGGGACAGCTGCACAGACTCTTCTGATTTTCTGGCTAGTTGGTGTTGCCCTCCTGTTGTAGAATTAGCACAGAAACAGACCAGCTCAGGGCCTGTATTTCCTTCTCCTTGGTGAGAGATGATAATTGGTGACTAATGATATTTTACATGCCTGGCAAAAAGTCTAAACAAACCAAACCACAAACTACTTGCCCAGAGCAAGCAGATAAGAAGAAAACCAACAAGCTTTATGCCAGAATCTTTCTTTTGCCTGTTTTTTTGCCATCATGGCAGCTTTTCCTTGTGCTAAAATTTAAGCAACGGCAACGCTCACCAACTCTCTTGATCTCCCAGTCCCAATTCTGAGAGAACAGGGGCTGAGAAGGGAGCTTGGAATTTGTTTTGCTGATCAAGTCTCCAGATGAATACTTAGGTTGTCAAGGCTGCTTCTCCTCATATTGTTGGGTACAGCTTGGGACTAAGGCATCGCCAATGAGGGGCCGTAAGGTGGACAACACGATTTGGGTGGGAGAACAAAAGAAAATAACTCCTTGTATGTTATCATGATAGACTGAGGGGAAAGAGCGACTTTGGGTTCAGGTCTCTGGAACTCCCTACCGGAGGAAGCTCGTCTGGCCCCAAGCCTTTTGATATTTCGACGGGCCCAGGCCTTTGGGGAAGGGGGGAGAGTTTAGTGGATTTTTATCTCCCCTGCCCTATTGATTTTTTGTATCCCAGGCCCTGTTCTTAATATTCTTAATATTTTTAATATTTGAGATGTATTTTTATATGTTTTAAACTGTTTTATATTGATTTCATTGTTGGAAGCCGCCCCGAGCTGTGTTCAGGAGGGGCGGGGTATAAATTAAATAAATAAAATAAATAATAAAGGTCAGGTTAGTATAATCTCTAACTCCTCACTTGGGACAATTATATTCTGCACTTGTACAAGGTAGAGAGAAGTGTTGGGTCTTGTCGAGTAGAGTTTTCCTTGAGATCAATCCAAGCCACAAAGTTCTGATCTGGATCCAAGTTTTCCTCAAGTCTAATAATGTTTGGATCTGGGGTCCTGGCTGAGAATCCCTGAGAAGGATGGTTTTAATCTCTTTCAGCGCTGATTTGGTGTTACCTACTTTCATGAAGAATCCCCAGTCGCTCAAAGAAACTAACTACACTGCATAATTCTCCACCATCCTAGGATGCCAGAACATACGTTGCAATATGACTTCCTACCAGTGGAGGGAGACAGGAAATACAAGCTTCTCCAGAAACAATCAGTAAATCATCCATGTTCATCCTTAAGAGGACTCTGAATTCCAGATTAAGAGAAGCAATAAGTAGAAAAGGCAGAGAGAGCAAGGCAACATGAGGATGCATGTTAACAGTGACCCCAATCCAATGCCTCGTGGTCCCCGTGCGGAGCCGCATGCACACGCGTTGTTTGCGTACGGCACAATGTGCTGGCAACGCGGATCTGCGGGGGGACCTGCGCGTGCGCACACACTCGGCCCTGTGCAGGGCATTGGATTGGGGCCACCGTCTCCCTCCATCAGGAACATTCTGCATCTGAACGCAAGACCTCTGAAGGAACAAACATGGCCCCTACCAACAGGCAGAGAGACTGCCCTTCTCATGGGTGCCGTCACACATGAAACACGACGGCGTCTCTACCTACACCATAGTAAACCAGCATGTGCCCTACTCCCCTTTGCTGGGGTTGCCAGATGTCCCTTACCTTAAGGAAATATCCCTTATTTGAGAACACACCTCCATGGAACACAAAGGACTGTCCTCATTTCGCAACACCGAGTGTCCCTTGTGTCTGGCATTTTGGCCTAACAAGCCTCCTCTTCACTGTCCCCATTCAGAGTTCTTTTCTACCTCTTGGAAGAGGGTGATTTTATCAACCAGCTGCACATCAGCTGGTATGGAAGCCTGGCCGCTACTAGCTTGGGCAGTCTTCGACTTGATGATCTAGAACCAAAAGACTCTAGGGTACATACTTCTGCTCTTGTTTCTCAGTCATTCATTCACTCCACTTAACCTCCTCTCCCCATCCCCCCTTGCTCCCTGAGCTCTTTCCTTTTCAAGGATTGACTTGAGTAAAAGAGAAACGTTACCCCAGCTTGCAAAGGTTGCGGCTGCAGCTCCAGCAAATTGCCGTGGGATTCATGTGTTCTTGGCTCACACGACGCATGAAACCAAATCCAAAACAGTCATGGGGAGAAAAGCTACCAGCCGTGGCAAGGCCCTCATCCCCCTGCTCCCGGTACGGTGCTGATCGGTGCTGAGTGTGGAAGAAAGGCAAGCCATTTCCAAACTGAAATCAATTTTTACAGCTGCCAGCGGAATGACCTGGACACCTTCCAAGCAAAAAAGGAAAAAAAAAAGGGGTGTGTTGCTGCATCTGAGCATCACCCAACACGAGGTGGAGTTGGCAAAAAGCTGGCTCCCAATTTCCAAAGGAAAAACACATCTCCTGATCTTTGCTCCCCTGGTATTCATTGCTTTCTTCAATCAGTGGGTGAGGGCTCCGCTGTATCTGACGTGCATCCACTGCACCCTAATTTGGTTACATTAGGATTGTTCTTTATCTCCGTTGCCATATATGCTCCTGCTGCCACAGTGCTGTGCTTCCTTAGAAACTACGAGACCTTTTCAAACCACAGAATTCACATGACGATCTAAAGTTTTGCCAAGTTTGGGATGCTTAACGTCGACCCAAGGTCAGAAAAAAAAATCACCTACAGTTTAACCAAACCAAGTCCAAATCTTCCAGACCTTGAGTGTGCCAAAAGTTGAGAAAATCAAAGACTGCCCAAGTTGGTAGGGGCCAGACTTCCATACCAGCTGATGCGCAGGGTTGCTTCTCCTAAGCAGCCCAGGAGAAGGGCATAGGGAACTTGTGGGTTTCCTTGTCACCTTGCTTGGTCTCAGGGAATCAACAGATTAATTTTTCAGTGGCAAAACCAGTATATTTTCGGATCATGCAGCCTCAGAGCGGGGGAGGGATCCTTGCACGGAGCTGCAGCAAAACAGTGTGTTGCAAGCAACACAAGGATTGCAAAAGTAATTGAACGTATCGGGAAATGGGATTAGAGTACTCAGCTTTTGATTCAAAACCAAAACAAGCCCATTTACCACTTAAACTGAGGGGAGAGTGAATCTTCTTACGATGAAACAGTCGAGAAAATCCCAAACCTTTTTTTTTTTGCGTGCCTTGTTAGGAAAAGCCCAGACGCAGTAGCCGTATGCCCCAAAAAGAATGAGTGTGAAGGCCCTGGAGCTGAGGGTAGGAGCTGGACACCCCAATTAGAAGTAAATCCTTGTATTCCTGGATTTATGAACCCGTGTTTGCACAAAAACACAGGAATGGCTACCTAATAAAACTGGGTTTGCAGCTCCACATTGGAGGGTGGAGTTCACACAAAATGAGGGTCATGCATAGGAGAGAGGGTCTGTTGGAAGGAAGCTAGCCCCTTCCTTGTCACCCATGATCAGCAAGCAGCAGGAAACCCTTGAAATGAAAAGTTTCCGGCAGGGGCTGACCTCATTCTCCATCTCCCCATACTGGTAAAGGCTCCAATGACAGCAGTCCTAGCAAGGCAAAACCCGAGGCTGCTGTCAGCAGAACCATTTGTATATATGCACACAGCCAGAATGGGCGTTCATACATATTACTGTCCACCCCTTTGCTAGCTGTGTGGATAATGTGCAGAAACACCTTACTGCGAAGAAGCAGACTCCTCGTGTGATTCCCCCTTTCCTGGGGGTACACCTCACCATTTGAGAGATGACGTACTTCTAGGTCAGTTATGCCATCTGTTCACCACTAGAGGGGGACAATAATCAAGCATGCGTGGCTAGGACACCAGTGAAAACTAAAAGGGGGAACAAGGTTGGTTTGAAAGTTCTTCTTTTCCTCCTTGGCTGGTGGGTCCTGCTCCTCTTGCCAGGCAACAGATAGAGTATCTCATCTCTAACCCTATTTTTTTTGGGGGGGGGCGGTGGAGGGGGGAAGCAGCACCAAACAAATAAAATTGCGGGTGATGGGAAATGATCAAAGCCGTTCGACATGCTTGCATAACTCGTTTTGTGGAAGGCATTTCGTAAACATTTCACAAGACAGGAGAATTATGAAGGGAAGAACATCTCCCAACCTGTCTGCAATTACAGTGCACACTCTTCCTTACCAGTAGGGAGAAGGCAAAAAAAATCCTCAACCCCGCCCCCCGATCTGTTTTGTAACTCATCTATACATTTTGGCAAAGAGCTCAGCCTACAGAAAACATCCTGCAGACAGACGGAGAGCTGTGGAAAGCTGGGTGTCACGCAAGGTGGGATAGGGAACATCATGGTTGGCAGCTCGGATACCAAAGCTACAAGGATTTAAGTAGAGATACAGGAAAGATAGTCGGACAGGCTTAGCTTAATTTGGATTTTCTCATCTTAAAACAACAAGAGTCCCTCGGCCTCTTCTGGTAAAAACGTGCAGCAGTTAACCTGCCATTTACATCTACTTGTATCTACTTACATTCCCAGCATTGCTCCTGTATGCACCGTGTGTGAGGGGACGTCCATGCAAGTGCCGCACATGCAACGCGCAAGCTTTGGGGATCCCTTGTGCGTCATGCTCAGGAGGGGCGCATGCACCTGGTGTGGATTGGGCCCGGAGTTTGTAAATGCTTTGACATATGAAGTCTGGTCTTGAAACTCATTCCCAGTGTCCCCTCGCTAGTACTTACCATTATGCATAGATCCCAGCCTGCCTTTCTACTTGTTGACTATTCTGAGTCTTGGTTTCCCCTTGTTTGATAGGCCAGTGGCTCCCACCTCAGCCACCCACCCACCCCCGAGAGAAAGGGGGGCGGATGTGTTGGTCCCAAATGTAAGGAATGGGGACAAAATAATTCAGACGATATCCATTATTGGATGGACTTGGGTTGGGCAAGAGTATGGAAGGGCCCTGGTGGGGACCCAAACGTTTGCATACTCCCACCAACAGGAGTTGGCCCCAATAAAAGCGATCATCTGAACTACAACGGGTGTCTTTAGATGGAGCTGGAGGTGGTCACCCCCAGACCTGCTTCGTGGGTATCCAGCCCTGTGTCCCCCCCCGTGCAGCCCTACCTGTGCTGGGTTGATATGGACCTGGCAGCTGCTGCCGCCTGCCGTCCACCCACGTGGTGCTCCCACTGCTCCCCTCCTCTGTACAACAGAGCTGTGGGCACCACTCTAGGCTGCTGCCCGCAGCTCTATGGCATTGCCCAGGGCAACCCCCAGCTGAGAGCGGAGCTGTAGCAGCTGTCAGCGAATAGGCAGTCCACAGCTCCACCTCCGGCCAGGGCCCTGGGTTTGGGCAGCCTGCTCCACTGGCGGTGCTCGCAGAGG